>APFE030949704.1:0-40261 GCA_000404065.3 Pinus taeda | reverse complement strand
TGTAATCAGCTGACCTTGTTCCTTTAGGCAGTGAAGCAACACTTTTAGGGACTTAGGAGCCCTTAGTTTATGGACATTTATGATTGGGGTTGCAGTGCCCAAAAATGTCTATAACAATTAGAAATCATCTACATTGAAATCAATGCATCTAGTGCAAGCAATAAAATATTATTAGAAATCAACATCTACATTGAAATCAATGCATCTAGTGCAAGAAATCAAATAGGATTATAAATCACCATCTACATTGAAATCAATGCATTTAGTCAAAGCAATCAAATAGGATTAGAAATCATCTACATTCAAATCAATGCATCTAGTGCAAGCAATAAAATATCATTAGAAATCGACATCTGCACGAAAATCAATGCATCTAGTGCAAGCAATGAAGTAGGATTAGGAATTACCATCTAAACTGAAATCAATGCATCTAGTGCAATAAATATTCTTCCCTCTCTCCCCCTCCATCTATATATATATCTCCCTCCATCTCTCCATCTTTGTCTCTCTATCTCAACGCCCCAAACACACATTCTCTCTCACTCCATATCTATCAATCTCTCTATCGCTCCCTCTCTCCTTCCATCTCTCTCTTCTTCTCTCTCTTCACTTTCCATAGATATCTCTATCTCCCTTTGTCTCTCTATATCACCCCAAAAACATACACTCTCTTTCTCCAATCTATTTTTCTATCCTTCTATCCTTCTCTCCCTCTCCCCCTCTTCTATCTTTCTTCCCTCTTGTTATCCTCTCTCCCTCTCTCTCCATCTTTCTTATCACTCCCTCTCTCTCTCTCTGTCTTTCTCTCACTATTTCTTTATTCTTACCTCCCTCTCTCCCCCTCGAACTCCATCTCTCTTTCCCTCCCTCTCTCCACTCTCTCACATCCTCTCTCTCTCTCTCTATTCACCCTCCAACTCTGTTACTATATCATTCCCTCTCACCTCTTCTCCACCATTCTCTCCAAGTCTCCTTCTTTATCTCTTTATCTCACCTCCAAATATACACACACTTTCCATCTCTCCCTTGTCATTCCCTCTCTCTCTCTCTCCACTTCTCACTCTCTAGGTATTTCTTCTTCCCTCCCTCTCTCCTCCTCTCTCTCAAGTATGCTCTCTCGTACTTTCTCTCTCTCCCTTTCTCTCCTACCACCCTCTCTCTTCCCCCACCACTCTCTCTATTTTCCTTCCCCTATCACTCTCCTCCTCTCTCTCAAGTCTTGTCTCTCTCCCTCTCCAATTATGTTACTATATCCCTCGCTCTCTCCTTCTCCCCCGCCTCCCCCTTCTCTCTATCTCTCTTTATTTGTCTCTTTATCTCACCCCTAAACATATTCTCTCTCTCCACTTCTCACTCTTTGTCTTTCTTCTTCGCTCCCTCTCCCCTCCTCTCTTGCAATTCTTCTCTCTCCCTTTCTCTCCTACCTTCTTCTCTCTTCGCCCATCTCTCTCTCTCTCCCTCTCCCTCTCTACCCTCCAATCCTCTCACTATCTCTCTCCCTCTCTCTACCCCTCCATCTTTGTGTCTCCCTCTCCCTCTCTTACCCTTCTCTACATCTCTCACTCATCTCCCTCTCTCTCTCTTCATTTCTCCTCTCCCCTATCCTTAAGTTTATCTCCATTTCTCCCTTGTCACTCCCCCTATCTCTCCACCTCTCCACATTTATTATTCTATGTCTTTGTTCTTCCATCCCATATATATTTAGAGTTAATATATATCATGATATATTAATATATATTATAATATAACAATTAATATTGTATTAGTCCAAGTTATTAAATTTAATAATGTTAATATTATAATATGTTAATACGAATATTATATTTATATATAATAATAATATAATAATATATTTAATATTAATATTTATTATGCTAATAATATTTTTTGTATGGTATTAATAATAAATTTGGCCCATAGGGCCACCTAAATACAACCTATTTTTTGAGTGTTAGTAAAATAAAGAGGTTTATGAAGTAAATATAAAAAGAGGTTTTATTTATTTATTTATTTTTTATTTATCATATCTCTTTTATTTACCATGGTATTTCGCCCATAGGCTTGGTATATAATTAGATTTTGATTTCTAACTCTATTTGGTATATTTTTATTTATTTGCCATACCTCTAGTTTATTTTTATATATATTTTTATTTACCATACATCTTTTTTGAGTGTTCGTAAATCTCTTTATATTTTAAATTTATATTGTGTTTATACATACTAATAATTAGATTGATTTTTAAATAGGCCACATTAGATTAAAAATGTTAGATGTTAAACATTACATTTACGTTTAGTTTAGTTTACTTTTACATGTTTACGTTTTTATGTAAGATCTACCCCATGGGCTGTGTACATTTACATTTACGTTTTTATGTGAGATCTACTCTGTACTCGGCTGTAGAGAGCCTGCGCAATTACAAAAAAATTGGTTAAAAAAATTAATAGTCTACATATGGCTTAGATTTAACACAAATAGATTGTGCAATGATGCCTATGATATGATATTTTAACGTCCACGAGACTAAAAATAGTCAATGAAACTATGAGTTCCTTGTTTTTAGCTTTTTGCAATTCAATCTTTTTCTTATTCAAATTGATGATGAGTTGGGCCAACCTTCCAACAATCCCCTCGTTGAAAAAACAATGCCAAGAAACTGATGCTAACATATTCCCATAACTTTCTCTAATGTCTTTGAATGCATTACATTCCAAAATGAAATGTTTTTGCGATTCCACTGCCTAGACGTGCAAAATGTACGCACCTTTCTTCCCAAGTTTCTTGAGGCCTTTTCCACTGTCTTGTTTCACATCGAAGTTGATGGGAGTTGGTCCTTAATTGAGCAATATGAACCTTTGCCCTCCACAGAATACTAGCTCCAATGATCTACAACAATTCCTCAATGTAGTACTTCTTCTTTCTACCCAACTCTTTTCCCCATACCTTTTTATAAAACTTCTCCACAACAAAATTCTTTAGCTCTTTACTATTTTGGGACAGACATTGAGGTAGATATTCCATTTTTGCATATGCTAGCTCCAATGAAATCTTTTTGTTGTAGATCACACGTAGGGTTGAATTCCTCAATGCAGTACTTCTTCTTTCTACCCAACTCTTTTCCCCATACTCTTTTATGAAGCTTCTCCATAACAAAATTCTTTAGCTCTTTGCTATTTTGGGACAAACATTGAGGGAGATATTCCATTTTTGCATCCATGTGTAGTTCTGTTTCATCCATGTTTTTTTTTTCACTCATGCCTTCATTGAATCTACCTACTCCTATTTGCTCAATTGCACCATAACAATTGCTTCAATGGGAGTTGCTTTTGTTTCACTCAACATTATCTCATAAAGTATGTGACTTTTTATTTTGAACTTGCTCATGATCAAGGGTTTTTGGATTTTCTCAAATTGTTTCCATTTTGAGACAAGAGCGCTGCTAGCCGACAATTCACACTCATACAACATCACTAGACAAACTAGGTTTCTAAAAAACATTTTAATCATTTTCCAATCCCACGACTATGTCTCTCTACATCTGTTTTGAAAAACATATAATACTTACCAACTTCATTTTTTTTTTTTTCAGTACTCCCCGTTAAATTAAATTTGTTGTTAAACCCCATCCTGAAATCATGCTCATTTACTTCTTCAAAAATAAAAAAAAATACGCTGTCTGTGTTCATGTCCCGCAGGCACTAATAAAAATGTAACATTCCAAAACACACACGAGCATGAGACCCTCTAACCTTATCCAACATCAACTGAAAGGTATACCATTACGATATGCCACTTTTATTATATAGAAACAAATGCCGAGTGGAAGAAACCTATCAGCCTGCTGTTGACACCATCTCACGTGGACAAACTAAACATCTGTTTTCCCGTGGGCGCTTTGCCATGTAGATGGTCAAAACCCACTATATATTTAAACCCAAAGGACTGACAAGACGTCTACCTTATTCAGCGGACGTCCTTCCGAGGCAGTCTGCTTAGCCTATCAGAGCGATAATGGCGTCCATTATTAGCAGAGCAGCAGTAACATTGATCCGGCCGGCACAAATGCACCAACGATGGCGGGTACTGAGGCCAGCTGCTTTAGTTGTTCTCCAGGTTCGATCTCTTAACCTTTCCTCTACATAACTTCAATTGTCATCGCGGAGGCAGTAATCATTTACCTTGCTGTTTAAACCTAACAGATAATCAATGCAATATTATTCCAGAACTTGCAGAGAGTTTCAGGAAACTTCCCGTTGGAACAATGTTGCATTTCAACAGCTGCCGTGCAATCTCCTTGGGTTCCGGTTTGTTCCATTGCAGCTGTCTCTTCTGCCCGGTACACCACGGCTTCGACTTTGAGTGATAGCACCGATAATGATGACTGTGTTGTTTCTGCCGATTGGCTTCATCAAAATCTCAGGCAACCCGATGTCAAGGTGCGTAAATTCGTCCCCCATTCAAGAAAAAGAAAGAATAAATAATAGCCTAAGCCCTTTGTTGTCTAATAAGAGATTCGAAATTTTAACTTTGCCCCTTGATTAAGTCCGCCTTAACCCATCCGACCTTGTCCTCTTTCCGCAATCCAATTCAACAGAACAGCAACATGTGCAATGAAATGAGCATCTGAGATTTCTATCTTTTTTTCTTTATGTTTGTCAGTTAGGTTTTCTCTAGTTCAGGTCCGAAAGGCACGCATAGAATATCATTCATCTTAAAAGTGATCATTTTCGAATATAAATTAGAGGTTAACTTACTCAATAGGGGCCATCAAACTACAAGTGACCTTCGTGCTGAATTGGTCAATCAGGTTGCTGTTTAAAACTTGCATAGGATGAGAAATGGGATTTCTTAGGTTATATACGTTGAACTTGGTAAAACCCCAAGGTGAATGGGGATGAGTAGATGCTCTTGTGCGCATGTTCGAGGAGGTCTCGGGATCAAATCCTATAGTCCTTTGGGCTTACCAGGCAGTGTTTTGGCTGGTGGTTACCACTGTCCTCCATCTGGAAAACTGGGAAGAGAGGGAAAATCCACAGGGGGTTGCAAATGGAATGATCGATACAGGGGTGAGTGAGGGACTATATTTTCAGAAAAAAGGTTGAACTTGGTGAATCCCTGAACTTTTTTCCCAGCCTTCTGTAATTCTTTGTCCGCTAGCCTTCCGAATGTTTCCTGCTGGTGAGAATGCCGTTTCCGATTTGTGAAATGCTTCCAGTCAGGAGAAACTGTTCGAGAAACTCTCAGCACCACCTGGAAACTGTTCAGCAGTTCACAGCAGTTTCCAGTAACATCAGGGGCAGTTTTCCAAGCATTTCCAGAAAACTGCTGGCAGTTTCTGGTTGTATTTAACTTTTTTATTTTTATAATGCACTACAAGGAAACAACAAACAAACAAAAAAATCCTATTCTAACCCTAAAAGTACCTCTGTTGACAGTAAAATTAACATGTAGAACAAAATCCTTTGAAGTGAAACATATCTGCTGCGAAGTTCTGATTTTTCAAGAGGGAAGCAGACGAGCAAAAAGAAGAGAGCTATAGCTGGGGTTTTAGGAGGATTTTGCCTGAAATTTTTTGTTAATATTTTTGGAAAGCATTTTCTAGTGTTTCCTCATTTTCCATGGTTTCCGACACACAGTGCTCCAATGTTTCTGATAAGCTTGGACCCTTGTTGTCCCTGTTTCTAGCTATATGCTGCGTGAGCTTTCGAAATGGGGTGCCGGGGGTACAGGTTTCAACTTTCAGGAATAGCTAGAATCTTTCCTTAAATTTCCAGGCAACAACAAAATGGGAAAATCAATAAAGCTGAAAACTAAAATATTAGTTACTAACTCAATGCCTGTTCTGGTCGTATTGAAGGAACCAAAATGACCAACGTCGATAAGGGGTGGTCTTTCTATACTTTTCTTCAATCCGATTCTTTTACCATTATTATTCCTTTCTTTCAATATCTCACAAGTTTCCCCCTCCCTCATGTAAGACAAGTCAATACATTAATGCAATACTTTGTCAAGGCGGAACGATTTGGAATCATTTAAGTGCTTCCCTGCATCTTTTAATAAAAGCGAGTAGGTGTTGCATCCAAAATGGCAAAAAGACCAAAATAATATATAGCTCAGACTGGTAAAATGCCCATAATATATGCATTGCCGACAATCTAAAATGTCTCCTGGCACCTTAATTAATAAAAGCGAGTAGGTATAGCATCCAAAATGAAAAAATGACCAAAATAGTATATAGCCCAGATCCATAATATATGCCGACAATCTAAAAAAGAGGGAAGAATATATTTTTTTCTACAGGTGCCCTTGAACTCTGTGTGCCTCGGCCAAAAACATGTCAACTTGAGCCTAACTTATGCATGTTCTATGCTTAGAGCAATTTACTTCAATTTTTCATTTTAGCTCAATATCAATTCCAGATTAGCAATCATGTCAGCATGAGAGTAAAGTGCAGTTAAAACATAAACATAAACATCAGAAAACAAGCTAAAACAAGAGGACACAAGATGTGGCGCCAGCCAGGGACAAACCCCAATGTGGGGAAACCCTTGATCAGATCTTCTTATATTCTTCAATAGTTCAGCAGAGAGAGAGAGAGTACATATACATTTGAAGTCAACACTTTGACTTGCCAAAAGAAGAGATCAGAGATCTTCACCATGAAGATGACACAATGAGGTTGTAGATCTGATGACAAGGACAGCAGTTCTGAACTCAGGTGAAGGCATACTTATCAGACCTCATTCTTCAACTGATTCTCCAAGGTGATTCCATCACCATGCTGCACCTTGCTAGCTGACTAATCCTTAACACATTAATGCTGACCCATGACAATAGTTCTGTCCATCTCATATTACAGCAGCATCATACAGCCCTCTGATAGCTTGAGATCTCAGCAGTATTGTACATGACAGCTCCATATATTATGCTAATGATCTGAGCCCTCAAATACCCATACGAGATACTTGACTGTGGTGTTATGGCCTGCGGCCTAACACACAGTTTTCATGTAGCAGCATAAACATTATACTTTGCTCTTCCAATGATACCCCAACAGGTTTGACACTCCTTTTAACTCGGCCTTCTTGCAAGAAGAAACCACCCTCACACAGTTGCAAAAGGGATGCTGAAACAGTCCCTTAACCTATTCCTGTTTCATGCTGCATTATGGTTCCTTCTACTGTGGCTAGGGCACAACAGAATTGCAGCTAGGACACCTTGCTTGGACTGTGGTTAGAACTCACTGTTGGACTGTGGCTAGCTGTGGATAGGAGGCTCTTTGAACAGCAGATCTGGTCTCCTTTTTATCAGCGTATTAGGGCCTCCTTATTACAGCGTATAGGGCTGCTGATCAGCCCTCCCTTTGCTGTGGATAAGGCCTCTTCATAACAGCGGATAAGGCCTCTTCCTTTACTGTGTATATGCTGCATAAAAACTCTTATTGACTGCGGCCTAGGGCACCCTTAAATGTGGCTAAGTCTCTTCTTTAGGACTGTGTATGGGAGCCTTCTAGGACAGCGGATTAGGGCATCATTTGCTGTGGTTAGATCTCCTTCATGGCTGTGATTAGGGCGACTCCTTACCTGCGTTAAAGCCTCTCCTAGGACTGCGTATGGGAGAGCCTCCTTTAGGGCAGCATAGATGCCTCTCTTCAATGTGATAATCATCATGCGTCTATAGGGCCTGCTTCTAGATGTCTCATGACTTTAATTTAGGGCAGCGTATAGGTCTCTTTAGACAACGTCTAGGGCTAGGGCATCTCCTCTAGGGCAGCATATTCTCTTAGGGACTTCTCCTTCCACCAAAACCCAAACAAGTGGAGAGGAAGAGATTGCAAGAGATGTGTCTAAAATGAATAGTGTAACGTTGAGGATAAGATGGGGTAAATTGGTTGTCGGCCAACTTTGACGAATCGTCACATAACACAAATAAATTCATCTCTCCATAAATACATGTCGGAATCAGATGATCTTTAGATCAATCCTACACCTCTCGACAAGAGGAATCCAAGAAAAATATCAGCTGCCGTAAATAAGATGATCCACATGGAGTTTGGCCTTAGTTGCCAATTTTAACACTCCCTCTCAACTAGGGAGAACTCCATCTCCTAGATTGTACTATTTCTGCCATCAACGCGATGCCCTGCACTGCTCTGCTGAACTATGAAGAAGAAGAAGTGATCGAGAATGTATCGTACGGGTACCATTCTCTACTGACCCGAAGTCAGTCCCATATAAAGAAAGTGTCTCATGCCACTCTTACTGATCTAAATCAGTTCCAAATAGAGAGAGTGTATCATACCACTCTTACTGATCTGAAATCAGTTCCAAATAAAGAGATTGTATCATACCACTCTTACTGATCTGAAATCAGTTCCAAATAAAGAGAGTGTATCATACCACTCTTACTGACCCGAAGTCAGTTCCAATTGGTCCCAGATCAATATCATCCTAGCATAGGGAGTACGGTACTACACGATGTGTCCATAAATAGTACTATGGTCCCTATCCTCATTTCCCTGCTCATTGGCCAGATGAGAGGTACTTTCGAGGAGTCCTAGAGTGCATGGGTAGGATGTCTCAGCAGGAGAAGGATGAACCACTCATCCTGCCTACATGTCGCCATGGGGTATCACAGGGGAAGGCTGAACCACTCACCCTGTACACAACAAATCACTAGGGGAAGGCTGAACCACTCACCCTATACACAACAAATCACTAGGTGAAGGTTGAACCACTCACCCTATGATTGTTCATCGCTCCAAGAAGTACCCCATGCCCCCTGGAGCATCCAGAGCTCTATGTCCATATCATTTAGGACCCTCAGGAGAGAGTCTCTCCATGACTCCTAGTTGTTTCCAGAAAGTGAAGAATTTGACCTTTCCCAGGGGCTTTATCTGAATATCGGTGGCCTGCACATCAGTCCCAAAGTGATGGAGCCCTATTGCTCCTCGCTGTACCATATCCCAGATAAAGTGGTACCTAATGTCTATATGATTGGAGCGATCATAGAACACGGGATTCCTCAACAATCGAATCTCACTTTGGTTGTCACAAAAGATCATGATGGTATCCAGCACATGTCCAAACTGCTCACAAAAGAGCTTCCACAACCAGACAACTTCATAGGGGGCCATACTCAACTATGAATTCAGCCTCAACGGTATTAAAAACAACCTTCTTCTGCTTCCTGCTCATCCAGGATATCAAAGCAGAACCTAAAGAGAACCAACAACCAGAAGTGCTCTTGTGATCCTCCATACTGCTTGCTCAGTCAGTCATCAGAATAATCATGTAGCCTCACAACTCTAACAGTGTATCACACTCCATGAGTGATCGTGCCCTAAAGATATCTTAGAAGATTCTTGGCACCAATCTAATGCAAGTGATGAGGCTCAACCATATGTTGGCTCAACATGCTAACTGCAAAACAAATATCCAGACGGGAGTTTGCTAAGAACATCAATGCTACTGTGAGTAGATAAAACTCAAAGGCATTTCCCAAATCAAATCCGGGATTACTACTGCATTACTTCTTAAAATTAGACTCCATCGAGCTAGTCATGGGCGTGCAATTCACCGTTCCAAATCCGGAACCCAACTCCCGCTTACTTTTGCAAATGAGAGGGTTTGCACCTGTTAGAAAGAGGTCGTCCTCATAAGGTACCAGTATGAGAGGTCTATCATCCACAACCTTAAAGCGAGGGTTTGGATCGGCTTCACTCCTAGTGAATCTCAGCTGCATCAGCTACCTATGAATCCTCTCATACCAAGCCTGAGGTGTTTGCTCTAAATCATAGAGAGCTTTCTTCAACCTGCATACATGAGATTCCCGATCATGAATCTAAAACCCCTCAGGTTGTTCCAGATTTGTGGTCTTGCTATTACATGAGAGGAATGGTCTCCTTGTAAGATTTCCTTCGGTACATCTCAAACATGTACCTTCATGCTCTTCTTTGAATTCAGGCATCCCTGTCACCCTCTGTCTCACATCGGGTAGGGCCCCACAATGAAGATGGGAAAACCTCCGGTGCCATAGAAGAGATGTGCCACACGACATGGTCCCCATTGGACTTCCTGCAACTTGATACAAATTGCCAACCCTGAACCCAAGAGTAAAAGCATCTTTAAAATTTCTTTTCCAAACATGTAACTTTCCATCGATGAATGCCACCTTGAAACCTTTGACTTCCATTGCTGAAATGGACACCTGGTTCTTCTTGAGATCAGGTACACAAAGAACTTTTTGTAAATGAATCGAGTTACTTTGATTCAATTGAAGAGTAACATTCCCTACACCCTTTACGGAATAGGTGGCATCATCTGCAAGATTGTTTCCTTCTCTATCGGATTAGAGAACGCTTCCTTGTATCCGGTAAAGTGCCTTGAGGCACTTCTATCAATAAGCCAATTTCCCAATGAGTCTGCAGGGGAGGTAGTGAAGAGGGCTGATATAAGATAATACTCCTCTTGCTTATTCGAAACAACATTTGATTCTTCATGCCTGGAGTTCCTTGCTTTCTTGGAGAGTCAGCCATTACCCTGATGTCCTGCTTTCCTTTTTCTTATGCCATTGAACCTGTTATTCCTTCGATCATTTGAATGATTGTGATCATCATTAAGTGATGTGTCCCTTCTACTTGTACACTCCTTTACATAATGGCCAAACTTATTGCAAGCAAGACATCTGCGCTTCCTTTCCCCCATAGCTCCGGACTTTCCATTGAAGTGATTTGCTTGTTGATGGAATCTCTGATAATCTTCTTTGCTTCGACTTCACCCTTGGTGAACTTGATCTTTGGAGCAGCCGGTGTATTTGATGGAGGCTCAAGGATTTTACCCTTCACGAAATTCAACATTGCTCTTCCAATGTCAGATCCAGAGACATCTTCCATCTGTGATATACGGACTTTCCATGGAGCTTGTCTTCAACCGGGAAGAGGGATGAGGAACCCATTGAGCCTTTGACCTTGTCCAACTGGCTTAGGTGATTGCTCTTTCACTCTTGCTTGGGCTTTGTCTTCACTTCAGCTTTGATACCATATTAATTTTAGGTATGTAATATGCTTAGAGCAATTTATTTCAATTTTTCATTTTAGTTCAATATTAATTCCAAATTAGCCATCACATCAGCATGATAGTAAAGTGCAGATAGAACATAAATATAAACATCAGAAAACAAGCCAAGACAAGAGGACACAAGATATGGTGCCAGCCAGGGACAAACCCCAATGTGGGGAAACCCTTGATCAAATCTTCTTATATTCTTCAATAGTTCAACAGAGAGAGAGATAGTACATATACATTTGAAGTCAACACTTTGACTTGCTAAAATAAGAGATCAGAGATCAGAGATCAGAGATCTTCACCTTGAAGATGACATAATGAGGTTGTAGATCTGATGACAAGGGCTGCAGTTCTGAACTCTGCCCTTCCTTTCCCCCATAGATCTGGACTTTCCATTGAAGTGATCTGCTTGTTGATGGAATCTCTGATAATCTTCTTTGCTTCGACTTCACCCTTGGTGAACTTGATCTTTGGAGCAGCCGGTGTATTTGATGGAGGCTCAAGGATTTTACCCTTCACGAAATTCAACATTGCTCTTCCAATGTCAGATCCAGAGACATCTTCCATCTGTGATATACGGACTTTCCATGGAGCTTGTCTTCAACCGGGAAGAGGGATGAGGAACCCATTGAGCCTTTGACCTTGTCCAACTGGCTTAGGTGATTGCTCTTTCACTCTTGCTTGGGCTTTGTCTTCACTTCAGCTCTGATACCATATTAATTTTAGGTATGTAATATGCTTAGAGCAATTTATTTCAATTTTTCATTTTAGTTCAATATTAATTCCAAATTAGCCATCACATCAGCATGATAGTAAAGTGCAGATAGAACATAAATATAAACATCAGAAAACAAGCCAAGACAAGAGGACACAAGATGTGGTGCCAGCCAGGGACAAACCCCAATGTGGGGAAACCCTTGATCAAATCTTCTTATATTCTTCAATAGTTCAACAGAGAGAGAGATGGTACATATACATTTGAAGTCAACACTTTGACTTGCCAAAATCAGAGATCAGAGATCAGAGATCTTCACCTTGAAGATGACATAATGAGGTTGTAGATCTGATGACAAGGGCTGCAGTTCTGAACTCAGTTGTAGGCATACTTTTCAGACCTCATTCTTCAACTGATTCTCCAAGGTGATTCCATCACAATGCTGCACCTTGCTAGCTGACTAATCCTCAACACAGTAATACTAACCCATGACAATAGTTCTGTCCATCTCATATTACAGCAGCATCATACAACCCTCTAATAACTTGAGATCTCAGCAGTATTATACATGACAACTAAATATATTATGCTAATGATCTGAGCCCTCAAAAATACCCATACGAGATACTTGACTGTGGTGTTATGGCCTGTGGCCTAACACACAGTTTTCCTGTAGCAGCATAAACATTATACTTTGTTCTTCCAATGATACCCCAACAGGTTTGTTCCACTGCTCCTTTTAACTCGGCCTTCTTACAAGAAGAAACCACCCTCACACAGTTGCAAAAGGGATGCTGAAACAGTCCCTTAACCTATTCCTGTTTCATGCTGCATTATGATTCCTTCTACTGTGGCTAGGGCACAACAGAATTGCCGCTAGGACACCTTGCTTGGACTGTGGTTATAAATTACTGTTGGACTGCGGCTAGCTGTGGATATGAGGCTCTTTGAACAGCAGATCTGGTCTCCTTTTTATCAGCGTATCAGGGCCTCCTTATTACAGCGTATAGGGCTGCTGAGCAGCCCTGCCTTTGCTGTGGATAAGGCCTCTTCCTTTACTGTGTATAAGTGCTTCCTTTGTTGCATAAAAACTCTTATTGATTGCGGCCTAGGGCACCCTTAAATGCTGCGGCTAGGGCACCCTTAAATGTGGCTAAGTCTCTTCTTTAGGATTGCGTATGGGAGCCTTCTAGGACAGCGGATTAGGGCATCATTTGCTGTGGTTAGATCTCCTTCATGGCTGTGATTAGGGTGACTCCTTACCTGCGTTAAAGCCTCTCCTAGGACTGTGTATGGGAGAGCCTCCTTTAGGGCAGCGTAGGTGCCTCTCTTCAATGTGATAATCATCCTCCATGACTGCGTCTATAGGGCCTGCTTCTAGATGTCTAATGACTGTAATTTAGCGCAGCGTATAGGTTTCTTTAGACAACATCTAGGGGTAGGGCATCTCCTCTAGGGTAGCTTATTCTCTTAGGGACTTCTTCCACCAAAACCCAAACAAGTGGAGAGGAAGAGATCACAAGAGATGTGTCTAAAATGACTTGCAAGCTACCTCTATTTATAGTGTAACATTGAGGATAAGATGGGGTAAATTGGTTGCTGGCCGACCTTGACGAATCGTCACATAACACAAATAAATTCATATCTCCATGAATACATGTTGGAATCATTAGATCAATCCTACACCTCTCGACAAGAGGAATCCAAGAAAAATATCAACCGCCATAAATAAGATGATTCACATGGAGTTTGGCCCTAGTTACCATTTTTAACATATAGCGTCCAAAATGACCAAAATAGTATATAGCCAGATCCATAATAAATGTCGACAATCTAAAAAAGAGGGGAGAATCTATTTTTTCTACCGGTGCCCTTGAACTCTGTGTGCCTTGGCCAAAAACATGACAACTTGAGACTAACTTATGCAAGTTTTTATTGGACATTAATGATCTTCAATGAAAAAGAATTGCTTATGTGGAAGCATTGTGAGAAGATCGTTTCCTTGTGGGCGGCTAATGACAATCTTTATATTGAAGTTGTTTTTTGTAGGATATTAATTCTGAGTTTGATACTAATACTTATATGTAGGATACTATTGCTTGACTTCATGAACAAGGCAATTCATCGTAGGACTATATTACCTAGAATTATAAGGAGTATGGCCACCTCAAAGCGATAATATTTGTCTTTTAGACGAGTATGAAGATTTGAAGCAAGATTATTATCTACTTATTCCTATATTAGAAGAGAATCACAAGGATATGCCACACGTCAATAAAAACCTTGTGCAGTAAGTCAATGAGTTGAGAAGTACTAAAGATATATTTGAGGATTTCATTAAAAAATTGCAAATTTCTACTTCTACTTTTGAGAAGTATGATGAAATTGTTGAATGTTGGATGCATTGTCTTATTGGGCTTGAATAAACTTGTTTCTCTCGAATTTGGAAAACACCTAGAGGAATCAAAGGAGAGGGAAGTAGGACTTGAACCCATGCAAAAGGATGTTCAACTATCCTTTGAAAGGTGCTTCTTCTCATGTATTGTTGGCTATTGATGCATTGCCACTCTTGATTTTGAAAAGCACATTAAAGGATAGGTTCCAAATTGCATTGTTAGATGGGTTATATGGGTAATGGGCTTGATAAGTGTGGACATGAATTATAACACATATAATGTCGAGATGAGACGAGAGTTGGATACATTTTGACTGTCATTAGATCCAAGTTCCCCTGATCTCTTAGCCACTTGTGTTTTAACTTTTGTAAGAACTAGATCCTGCACCCTTTATTGATTTGTTTGGTGATGATATACAAACACTTGAATTTGTCACTTCTGACGATATTAGATTGTGCACCTCTTGTTTAGTAGGAGCCACATCCCTACCCTTTATCAAGACAACCAAATTATGTACCATCCAAATCTCAACCATATTGGCATCCTAATCATATTGGGAGGATAGATTCTTGCTCTATGTCCATGTATCAAGATTCAATATTTTGATTGCCATACTCATAGGTGCGGAATTAACTCTTCCTACATTCTGATCACTACACTCATTTATATTATTTTCTCTCTCTCTCTCTCTCTCTATAGATCTAAACTGAAGAGGCGTAGATGGATGGCTCTTGGATTGGCATCCACTATTGAGACTTATTGTGGTTGGGTTAATGATTGGTCATGGTGACATGTGAGTGCTTGTATGAGGCCTTCATGTTGACTTTATTCATGGATTGTATAATAAATTGTACACTTCATTGTTCATTATGATAAATTGATTGTAATACTAGTCCCTTATTGGCAATTCTTGATGGCAATTCTTGGCATGTGTGCACATGGGAAGACCATGACAACTTGTTAAGCATTTAGACCCTCTTGCATGAAAAGTGTGGTCAACTCTTTTTGTTTCATTGTGCATTCTTGTTGATATTCAACATTTAGGTTCTTTGTACCTTTGTTGGCTTAATCTCACCTCTAGTAAAGGCTCAATAAGACTCTCTTGTGGTCATTTTTTGGATATTAATACAATTATTTCTTATTTTATCCATGCCTGGAATATTCATTGACAATGTGATAGGACTTCAACTCCCATCTTGATTGCTTGTGCCTATTTTGAGAGAGGTTCATCTGAAGTTTTTGGGTTTCTTAGAAGCCTTTTTTTGGAAGGACTGTCCATTGCGAGCTTATGCTCCTTGTCATGGTCATGGTGTTCTCAACATTAGTCATCATTGTTTTCCTACCCAATTAAGTATCATGGGGGGATTATTGGAATGTTTTATTGGCTTTTTTCTTCACATCCTTCTGAAGTGCATATTAAAGGAGGAATAGGATGCATGTGATCAACATGTAGTCTCAAATGGTTGTCTATTAACGTAAATATTATGTGTGGATTTTAGTGAAAATCTTTACTTGGAGCTTTAGCCTTTGCATTTTTAGCACGTACTTTTTAGGAGCTTTTCTTTTTTTTAGGTGCAAGCTAATTATGTCTAGCATGCTTTTTCTTTTTTTAGCTTTTTTAATTCTCTTTTGTCCAAATATTTTTGTGTTTTTATGAATATTTTAACAAGGCAACTGAACAAAAACAAAATAATTTATATTATGCATCTATCACATCATTCAACCTATGATTGAATCCACACAACATGGGTCAACGCACATTCCATAAAATGTAGCTTTTATGTCATCAATTGCATCCTTCACTAATTAGCGATATTGCTTTTGAGAAACATATATTTCCCCTTTTTTCTAGGGCAGCCCTATTGATTGGGATGCTTTTTTTAATGATTATCCCTTGCATCTAGGAATAGGAGAAATTCTAAAAACAAATTAAAAAAATACTTTCATGATAATCGTGATGTGTGTGTGTGTTTGTTTGAAGATCTAGCATTCATTCCAATTCTTTTGATAGGTTTTCAATTTTTAGTTACCTGGGATTTAATTAGGATTGCAAATTTGCTCACAATGAATTGAATCTTTTAACACATACCCACTCATACCTATAGGCATTCATATATATCAATGTGGAAAAAGTCGAAGTCGGGATTAATTCGGCAAGGGTCCAAAAGTTGAAAAACTCGGCAAAGTCGGGAGTTTTTTGAAAAAGTCGGCAAAATTAAAAAAATTCAAAATTATTCATTTTTATTTTATTTTTTTGAACATCTAGAGTATCCACAACATCAAATAAATGCATTTCCACATAAACATGTAAAGAAAGCTAATATATAATATGTATATGAAGCAATGTTTTAAAATTCGGCCGAATCGAATTCGAAACAGCCGAGTTGATCCGAGTCACTGAGGAATTTTATGACCTGGCAGAAAAACCAGTTTGGGAGGCCGAGTCATGACTGACTCGGTCAAGTTATTGCATGACTTGGCCGAGTCAATCATGACACGGTCAACCCGACCGTTTCCACATCTACTCGGTCGAGTCATTAAATCCGGCCAGTCACCCCAAAAAATCCCAAAAAATCCCATTTTTTTTTTTTTTAACATTTAGCTGATTGTTGGGGACTCCAAGGTGTTTTCTAAATTGGTTAAGTGCTATTTGGGGTCCATTCCCCTCTCCTAGTATTGATATGCTATTCAAATTTCATGGTAATGTTAAATTCTCAAAGTAAAGGTGACTTTCTCCTTAATCTTCATTTTCATCCTTTTACTTAAATTTTTAACATTACCATGAAATGACTCAGGATGTTTGAGAGTGGTTCTGGCCTCATTGGATTTCATATGGAGAAAGTAGAATTTTAGATTTCATTCAAAATGCAGCAGACTTATCAGTTTTTCAGGATTTTAGGATTGGAGGATTGCAAGGTTTCCATTGAATTTTGCATGTATTAGGGTATGGAACTCATATTTAATCAAGAGCACCAATCCCTCTATGTACCTTGATGTTAGTGACATTGGTTGTCGAACTCCTCCGGGATTCGCTCCCAAACCAGGAGCTTTTGAAAATGTCGCTCCCACTCCCGTTTTCGCTCCCGCTCCCAAGTAACACTGAGCCAGATGATGTTGGCAACTCTAGCAGTAGCCAGTGGTATTGGTCACAGACTTTTGTTGTAGAGGCCATTTATCGCCTCCTTGGTTATGTGTTTTTGTTTTGATCCTATATCAACATCGTGTATGTATTGGACAGTGCATTGGGTGCCATTTTGATATAATGGATATATTCATGAGCCTACTTTGATCATATGTTGTCTTCTATCTATATTATAATGCTGTGTGTTTGGAAACATGAATGAAAATCTTTAAAATTATATGTTTTTATAAAAAATAAATATTTAATGTATTTTTTACAACGGTCGCGTCACTGAAATCGAGCCAGCCGAGTCGATACCGAGTCGGAGTCAGAGTCGGAGTCGACCCTCGGCCAAGTCGGAGTCGGAGTTTTAAAACATTGATATGAAGTCTAGTGTTACATCAGATATCAAAATAGTGAATCAACTCCTGAATTTTGAGTCCTGTCTGAGTCTCAACTCTCAAGAGTCAAAATATCAACAAAAAATATAATAAATGTATATCATGAGTCATCTAAAAGTCATCAAGTAATCAGTGACTGAGATCCTCTTCCCCTTTTACAGGAATAGGGAACGGCTTTGCCTTTTCCTCTAGAGGAAGAAGGCCCTGCCCTTGGGGATACAAATGGACTCAATCATCCTCTAGAAGCTGATGGAAGAGGTGGCCTCTGTCCTATGCTGCTGCTGCCCATCCTAGATGGTGTCACCTCCTCCTCATTATCCTCTTCCAGCTCTGCCAGTGCCTCGAGGACCCTAATGTTGCTCCTCCACCTCTGGCTCTCCCTCCCCAGCAACTGCTACATCCTCTAGTTCCACACCTAACCAATCCGGGATCAAGTCCATGATTAGCCTCTCAGTCTTGACTCTCCATGAAGAGGTGGTATCAATATTGTCCAATGAGATGGCTTCCACATCAGTAGGTTTCTGAAGCTGTCTCACCCACAATCGAAGATTGTAGTAGACGTAGACCATGTCATTGAGGCGTTGGGACTCCAATCTGTATTAGGTTCATAGATTGTAAGTTAATACTTAGAAAATATAAATATTAAAATTAATCAAATGAATTCAAAAAATTTAATTTGAAATCTTTTTACTTGTTGCGCTTTTTGCTGTGTATTTTGTCAAATACACTCTAGTTGCGCTCACACCCAGAGGAACTGCATGTTTGGCTGAGCACTCGAATGGTAAGCTTTTGGAGATGGGGTACTTTGGCACCATAGCTTGTCCACCAAGCATCTACAAGTTAAAAGAAAAATGAGAAACATAAAAAAAACATTGAAATTCTAAACTTGAAAGTTTGAAACAAATTGAAGCGTACCTGGCATTTTGGTCGTCCTATTCTTAATAGCCATGTTAAAACCAAAGGTGCAACCTCCCATCCTATAGACCTCCATTTCTTTAGAAATATCTTCACGTTCTTGCTTAGATGACACCATCCTCTCGACACAAGTGAAGAATCCATCCATCACCTCGGCATCAAATCTGAAACCACAGGCGTAAGAAAATGCAGGGTTGAGGTAGATACCTGCAGCATGAATGGGGCGATGGAGGGTATTGTTCCATCGCTGATTAATCACTCTCCATATGACCTATTGTTTCTCTAACCCCTCGTCTCCCTTATCTGCATAATAAGCACGAATGGCTTCTTTGGCACTATCCATGGCCTCATACAAGTAGCCCATTGTGGGCTTGTCTCCATTAACCAAGCGAAGAACCCTTACCAAAGGTTTTGAAATGGCACACACCTCCTCTACTCTTGCCCAAAAACTCTGATCATATGAACTAGTCTGCATATGCCCTCTCCCTCTGGTTTGCGGCTAATAGATAAAGAACGCCAATCCGTTGAGAGAAACATGCTCTTCACATCCCACATAGAATTCAACAGAGACTGAAGAGATATGAAAGTAGTGGCAAATCCTGTAATGGCAGGACGCACCAACTCTTTGTTTTTGGTGTATTTTCTCATCAAGCTAAGCACAAATGCATGATTATATATAAGTTTTGTTATGCTCTTGGATGATTCAACAATAACCCTCACAATAGGAATCTTACCTATATCCTCCAACACTAAGTCAATGCAATGAGCAGCACAAGGTGTCCGAAACAAGTTAGGATACCTCTCCATAAGCATCTTGTCAGCTGCAACATCATTTGCAGTGTTGTCCGTTATGACTTGGACAACATTGCTTAGGCCTACTTCCTGAATGAAGATGTCCAACAACTCACATAATGTACGTGCATCTTTAATGTGTGCAGATGCATCAACAGATTTCATAAACATTGTCCCCTTGGGACAACTAACCAAGAAGTTAAGAAGGGTCCTACCCTTCTGGTCAGTCCAACCATCTGACATGACTGTGCATCCAGTATGTTCCCATGATGCCCTAAACTTCGCCAATCTAGCAGTACAATCAGTGTTTTCGTCTTGAAGAAGAGGCCCTCTCAATTCTGCAAAGGTGGGGGCTTTGTACCCCGGGCCAACGACAACGACAACATCAAACATAGGCTGGTAGAATGGGTTTGTCTTGGCAATGTTGAAAGGAATATCACTCCATAGAAGACATTTACTGACCAACCTCTTAGCTTCTGTCTTTTCCGTTTTTTCATTGCTGATTTGATCCCAGGTTGTGCACCAGCTGTGGTTCTAGGAACAAAAAAATATGAGATAGATGAGGGGTTGGGACCTATGGGTGAGGAAGGTGATGTTGAAGAAGCACTGCCACTCTGAATTCCCCCCACTCTTGAGGCCCCTACAAGTTGGCTTTTTAGTGCTGCGCTGGTGTCCTTTTCGTCCTCTTTATCCATCAATGATTGAATGGCCCGTCGGATGATTTCTGGAGTTGTATTTGTGCAAAGGTCAACATTTTGCCTCAGAATTTGCCTCAAATGGAATTTTAATCTGTTGATACCTCCTGACATATGCTTGCCACACAAGTTGTAAGTCAAATACATTCTATTGATCCCCCTAGTTTCGGGTGTAGTATCAGGTTCACCAAATTCCCACATAGCGTCCAAAATCCTTCGCATTTTGTTTTAAACTTTGAACTTAAATTTAAACCTGGGCACAAAAAAACATTGAAACAAATTAAATTGCTTCACCCTTCAACTCAACAAAATATAATTTGTATTGCACTCAGAAACAAATTAGTAAATTACAAATATACAATACATAGTAGCTATTTTGAAGTTTATTGAATATTCAAGTAGAATTGGACATTCATAAGGATGAACTTGCAGTTGAAAATGACGAGCTGTCTGATGTTGAGATTCGAGAAAGAAAGTGTGCACAATGTGGACATTGAAGTCTGAGCAGTTATTAACTTATTACACTAACGACTGCAGCTATGATCACATGAACACTGCAGTTATCAAGTCAATATACAATCATTATAAGGTCACTGTTTTATCATTTATGATTATGTCACTGTTTCAAGTTAAGGTCCCATGTCAATACCCACAGCCCAATCTCTCAATTGCCTTGATCGCTGCATGGGAAATTGAGCACTTCAATTGTGAGTTGCTTGTATGTTGGTGCTTTGTGTAAGTATATACCATGATATGCTGGCTATAGCATATACTTACGCAAAGCACTAGCATACATGCAACTCACAATTGAAGTGCTCAATTTCCCATGCAACGATCAAGGCAATTGAGAGATTGGGCTATGGGTATTGACATGGGACCTTAACTTGAAACAGTGACATAATCATAAATGATAAAACAGTGACCTTATAATCACTGTATATTGACTTGATAACGACAATGTTCATGTGATGATAGCTGCAGTCCTTAGTGTAATAAGTTAATAACTGCTCAGCCTTCAATGTCCACATTGTGCACACTTTCTTTCTCGAATCTCAACTTCAGACTGCTCGTCATTTTCAACTGCAAGTTCATCCTTATGAATGTCCAGTTCTACTTGAATATTCAATAAACTTCAAAATATCTACTATGTATTGTAAATTTGTAATTTACTAATTTGTTTCTGAGTGCAATACAAACTATATTTTGCTGAGTTGAAGGCTAAAGCAATTTAATTTGTTTCAATGTTTTTTTGTGCCCATGTTTAAATTCAAGTTCAAAGTTTAAAACAAAATGCCAAGGGTTTTGGACGCCATGTGGGAATTTGGTGAACTTGATACTACACCTGAAATTGGGGGGATCAATAGAATGTATTTGATTTGCAAGTTGTGTGGCAAGCATATGTCAGGAGGTATCAACAGCTTAAAATTCCATTTGGGGCAAATTCCAGGGCAAAATGTTGACCTTTGCACAAATACAACTCCAGAAATCATCCGACGGGCCATTCAATCATTGATGGATAAAGAAGACGGAAAGGACACCAGGGCAGCACTAAAAATCCAACTTTTAGGGGCCTCAAGAGTGGGGGGAATTGAGAGTGGTAGTGCTTCTTCAGCATCACCTTCCTCACCCATAGGTCTGAACCTCTCATCTATCTCATCTTTTTTTGTTCCTAGAACCATAGCTGGTGCACAACCTGGGATCAAATCAGCAATGAGAAAAATGGAAAAGGCAGAAGCTGACAGGTTGGTCAGTAAGTGTCTTCTATGGAGTGATGTTCCTTTCAACATTGCCAAGACAAACCCATTCTACCAGCCTATGTTTGATGCTGTTGCTGTCGTTGGCTCGGGGTACAAAGCCCCCACCTTTGCAGAATTGAGAGGGCCTCTTCTTCAAGATGAAAACACTGATTGCACTGCTAGATTGGTGGAGTTTAGGGCATCAAGGGAACACACTGGATGCACAGTCATGTCAGATGGTTGGACTGACCAGAAGGGTAGGACCCTTCTTAACTTCTTGGTTAGTTGTCCCAAGGGGACAATGTTTATGAAATCTGTTGATGCATCTGCACACATTAAAGATGCATGTACATTATGTGATTTGTTGGACATCTTCATTCAGGAAGTAGGCCCAAGCAATGTTGTCCAAGTCATAACGGACAATGCTGCAAATCATGTTGCAACTGGCAAGATGCTTATGGAGAGGTATCCTAACTTGCTTTGGACACCTTGTGTTGCTCATTGCATTGACTTGATGTTGGAGGATATAGGTAAGATTCCGATTGTGAGGGTTATTGTTGAATCATCCAAGAGCATAACAAATTTATATATAATCATGCATCTGTGCTTAGCTTGATGAGAAAATACACCAAAAACAAAGAGTTGGTGCGTCTTGCCATTATAGGATTTGCCACTACTTTCATATCTCTTCAATCTCTGTTGAATTCTATGTGGGATGTAAAGAGCATGTTTCTCTCAGCGGATTGGCATTCTTTATCTATTAGCCGCAAACCAGAGGGACAAGGCATATGCAGACTAGTTTCATATGATCAGAGCTTTTGGGCAAGAGTAGAGGAGGTGTGTGCCATTTCAGAAACTTTGGTAAGGGTTCTTCAGTTGGTTGATGGAGACAAGCCCGTAATGGGCTACTTGTATGAGGCCATGGATAGGGCCAAAGAAGCCATTCGTGCTTATTATGCAGATAAGGGAGATGAGGGGTTAGAGAAACAACAGGTCATATGGAGAGTGATTGGTCATCGATGGAACAATACCCTCCATCGCCCCATTCATGCTGTAGGTATCTACCTCAACCCTGCATTTTCTTACGCCCGTTGTTTCAGATTTGATGCCGAGGTGATGGATGGATTCTTCACTTGTGTCGAGAGGATGGTGTCATTTGAGCAAGGACGTGAAGATATTTCTAAAGAAATGGAGGTCTATAGAATGGGAGGTGGCACATTTGGTTTTAACATGGCTATTAAGAATAGGACGACCAAAATGCCAGGTAGGCTTCAGTTGTTTCAAACTTTCAAGTTTAGAATTTCAATGTTTTTTTTCTATGTTTCTCATTTTTCTTTAAGCTTGTAGGACAACTTATGGTGCTAGAGTACCCCATTTCCAAAAGCTTGCCATTCGAGTGCTCAGCCAAACATGCAGTTCCTCTAGGTGTGAGCGCAACTAGAGTGTATTTGACAAAATACACAGCAAAAAGCACAACAGGTAAAAAGATTTCAAATTAAATTTTTTGAATTCATCTGATTAATTTTAATATTTAATGACCCTAATACAGATTGGAGTCCCAATGCCTCAATGACATGGTCTACGTCTATTACAATCTTCGATTGGGGGTGAGACAGCTTAAGAAACCTACTGATGTGGAAGCCATCTCATTGGACAATATTGATACCGCCTCTTCATGGAAAGTCGAGATTGAGAGGCTGATCATGGACTTGATCCCGGATTGGTTAGGTATGGATCTAGAGGATGTAGCAGTTGCAGGGGAGGGAGAGCCAGAGGTAGAGGAGGAGGAGCAACATCAGGGTCAGGAGGCATTGGGAGAGCTGGATGAGGATGATGAAGAGGAGGTGACACCATCTAGCATGGGTAGCAACAGCATAGGACAGAGGCCACCTCTTCCATTAGCTTCTAGAGGACGATTGAGTCCATTTGTATCCCCAGGGGTAGGGCCTTCTTCTTCTAGAGGAAAAGGCAAAGCCGTTCCCTATTCCCGTAAAAGGGGGAAGAGTGGGTTTAGCCTGCGGACCCCATAGTTACACATATGCAAATACATCAGCTGCATTTAATTTCAAAACAAGATCTGCCCAAAATTTGAAGTGCTCTTGATAATAGCTGAATAGATCATCTGAGTCTGTTGTAAAAAACAAAAATAAAGCTTAGTAAACTTGGTTGCCTGTGAACAAAAAAACTCTGAAGAGCCAATCTGAAAAATACCAAGAAACCTGTTGCACTTTTCAGTGCCTTGTTGGTCAAACATCAAAGCAGAAATTATATACCCTGTAGCATCCAGCAAGATGTGAAATAACTGCAAGAAAAAAGAGTGACATGGCAAATATTTGTTCTCTAGAATGGTGCTGCTGATAATGAGATGAGAGAGCTGTGTAGGAAGAATGATTTGTTAATTATGCCCAGGGGAATAGCTAGTGGTGCCTGATTGTGCCTTCATTGTTTTCTTGGATTTCCCACTGTCCTTGATCCAGTGCCAGTCCTCTCTTCAAAAGCTGATCAAGCTTTTGGTTCTGTTCCCTGTAGATGTGAGAGAAGGACCAATGAGAAAATAATCTTGTTTTTTGAATGATATTTTGATACAGTGGGAGGAGAGTATAGTTTTTTAGTCTAGATGTTCCTTGCTAACTACCAAGGAGTCACCATATATATGAAGCTCAGTGAGATGTAGTTAAGAAGCAAGCTGCAGTAATAATGAGTGCAAATAACACAACAAAATTGTTTGTTGCATGGCCAATGTTGCAAGAGAGAAGAAATGTGTGTCAGACAGGTAAATAAGGACTCTCGAGCCTCCTAAAGAAGAGTTTTGTTGTGATGTCCTATCAAAAAAAGCCCATGATTGTTTTTCAGAATTCCCACTTCAGTGCTAATTTGGTTATGAGTGGAAGGCTGATTTTGGGAATGGAAGTTAATAAGGCAAGACTATTGACAGCCACTCTGATGAAAGATTGACCTTGCTCCTCGAACATGGAGCTATGTCGCTCAAGCCATATGCCCCAACAGACAATTCGAGGGAGCGCTCTAATGTTTATGGGAGGTTTGCTTCCCAACCAATCTTGTAGGCATTCATCCATTGAGTTCCCATGCCATTTATGGATGTTTCCAATAGATTTCAGTATCTCTGGTCCAGAGTTAGATAGTAAAGGGGAACACTTGCTAGGCCCATAGAAAGATCTTTTCTGAAGAATCTCCTAGGTTGGTGCTTTATTTTTTAAGAGCAGCCACATAAAAAGTTTTGTTTTTGGCGGGCATATATGTTTCCAAATCTTTTTAACCCACCTGGGGGAGGTTGGGCTGTTGGCTGTTGTGCAATGGCAAGATATCCAAATTTTGGACTGTAGATACCTGAGGGGGCATAAGACCAGACCATAGTGTCCTCGGTAGGCGAGAGAGAGATAAGATTATTGCGAAGGGATTCAAGATATGGACACGTATTCCATTCATCAACCAGGCCCCCCTAAAGATGTAAGTTTGTTGCCCTCTTCCAAACTTGTTGGCTCATGAACCCGAGTTGAGCAAAGGCTTGATATAAGAAGAATATTCCATGAGTATGGAAGACTTGAATGAGATGGTTAGAAAGTATGTGTGAATGTCCGCTTCCTATCCAAGGATCTTTCCCAACTAGAAGTTTTGAACCATCCTCAATCTTCCATTGGAGGCCTTGTAGAATGGCAGATGCAAGTTTTTTTATAGCTTTCTAGACAAGATCCGAAAGGTGGTGATCTTCTTGGAGCTCTGATCCAATCTAAAACCGTAGAGGGATAGATATATTTCTTTGCCATAATTTGCACCGAGCGCCTGTAACCTGAATTAGTTTCCAAATTCCCTCAGCAATGAGCTCTTTTTGAGAACCATATGAGATTTTTTAAACTCCATTCTCCAAGTTGCTTTGGGAGGGCAAT
This sequence comes from Pinus taeda, assembly GCA_000404065.3. Taxonomy (NCBI): domain Eukaryota; kingdom Viridiplantae; phylum Streptophyta; class Pinopsida; order Pinales; family Pinaceae; genus Pinus; species Pinus taeda. The sequence goes on along the minus strand of APFE030949704.1, from coordinate 14,516 downwards.
GGAAGACTAGGCTGTAAGAGCAAAAGGTCAACAATCTTGTTTCCCAGTCCAGAGGTATCTTAAAGAGTTCAACTTGATTTTATGTAAGACACCCAGGGGGACCTATGCAAGTGACGCTCAATATATAGGAATAGCCTCAATCACTGCCTTGCAAAGTACTAACCCTCTAGCTCCAGATAGCCATCTATTACACTAATTCATGATTTTGAGTTCTATTTTTGCAATTAGCCAAGCCTAGTCTTGTTTCCTATAGCTATTTGGCTTTAGAAAGAAACACAAATATTTTATAGGATCCCCCAGAGGAGACGGGGTAACTGAGAGGATTCTAGAGATAAGGTCAAATTCTGCTTGGTCAAGGGCATTTTCGACCAAAGAGGATTTTGATCAGTTAATCATCATGCCTGTAGCCATGGAGAATAAGTTCAATATGTGATTTATAGATTGAGGGCTGCCTACATCCATCGCCAACAAGAGGACGATATCATTCACAAATAATAGATGTGTAATAGAGCAAGCATGAGAGATCTCCATGCCCCTAATAAGATGACGTCTATTTGCATCAATGATAGCTTGACTAAGGGCTTCGGCCATAAGCAAAGAGAGGAGAGCAGACATGGGACATCCTTGTTTGAGTCCTATCTGGGGGTTGAAGAATGGTGTAGCCAATCCATTGATGAAGAACGTAACAACAAAATAATAAGAAGAAGCATGCCTCAAGAAGGGTTAGTGAGCTAAAACTGTCTTAGACATGTATGAATATGGAAGTGCTAAAAGTTAACTGCAAATCAGTTCACAATAAGTTATCGACATAGCGTGAAATAAGAAATCAAAGATTCAAAGCAAACATGCAAACCATAAGCGACAAATTAGTTCATTAACATATAGCCCACAAGGCACACATACAAGCACAATAGAAATATCGGACAACCAATACAACCACTATGAAGATGCATTGGAATCAATGTCGAAAGTGAAGAACTTCTCATTATTGATGCTGCAAGTTCATGTCTTGCAAACCATCAAAGCCCAGTAGTGGAACATGGGCTGCTCATACCATCTTTAAAACAAAACCCTAGCCTCACCACAACTCACCTTACTATCTGCCAAGAGCTGAGTGCCTCTAGCTCCTTAAGCACAAAACAACTATCTAAAGCTAGCATAGCTCAAGTGCTAAAGCCCCTTCTAAATGAGGCATGAGGGTATATGTATACAAATGGGGAGATGGCTTTTCACCTTCCCTGTGACCTTTGGTATTCCTCGTAGTCACAGTTGCACTTTGTAGTCAGAGTCACCCTTTGTAGTCACAGTCACACTTTCTAGTCACGATCACCCTTTATAGTCGCAGTCGCAAATTCTAGTGACAATGACCCTTTCTAGTTGAAGTTTTCTAGTTACAATGACCCTTTCTACTTGAAGTTTTCTAGTCACAGTCACCCTTTCTAGTCACAATTTCAATTTCATTTGTAGTTGCAGTTGCAATTTCTAGTGATAGTGATCCTTTGTGGTCGCAGTCACAGTCACAGTCGCAATTTCTAGTGACAACGACCATTTGTAGTCGCAGTCGCATTTTATAGCCACACTTGTAATTTCTAGTGACAATGACCTTTTGTATTTGTTGTCGCATTTTCTAGTCATAGTCGCCCTTGTAGTTACAATCACAATTTCTAGTAACACTGACGCTTTGTAGTCATAGTCGCAATTTCTAGTGACAGTGACTCTTTGTAGTCGTAGTCACAATTTCTAGTGACAATGACCCTTTGTAGTCGCAGCCGCATTTGTAGAGGGCAGTAAACAAGTCACTAGGCACTAGACTTGTGACTTGCGACTTAATATGATGAACTTTACAATGTAAGTCGCAAACCATACTTCCAAAGGCCATGTAGACTAGCATTGCAAGTTGTGATTACAACTTGTGACAAAGGCAAAAAATGCAAGTTTTTTAAGGCTAAGGCAAGGCCCATTGTCACTTGTAAACTCAAGTGTGAATGAAGCTAGGTTGATTCTTGCGACAGTATGGTGAACTTGAACTACATATGAACCTTGATGCAACTTATAACCTTGTTTACATGATAGTATCTACTGCCATTACAAGCTGCCCCTAGTGGTATTAAGCCTTCTAGCCCGATTGCAGCTTTGTCCAAACCCTGTGCATACAAAAAAGCACACATAAGCATAATTTTGACAACTTCTCAGAGAGATAACTCTTATAACCTACCTAAACATAAATGGAGAGGCAACTCCGAAATATCCTTTACAAAATGAATGAGTGCAAAATGTGATAAACCCTAATGTCAAGGATGAAGCAGGACAAGCAAGCTTAGGTGATGTGCTTCATAAACATATACGCACCTATAGCCTTGATGATAACTAGGTTATCAAGGAGTTTTGACCGTTACAATCGATAGGGATATTCGTTAAGTCCTTGAAAAACATAGGGGGGCCCAAAATTTAGATATACAAGCTAAAAATTTTGGGTGGTATTGTAGCAACAACAACAATTGGCCAACCATTGGTAGAATCCAACATCTCTGCCTACGTCCTTTCAATAGATAGTCTTATTAATAATGCAAGGAAGCATTGAATTAGATACTGTGGGTACCACTTAGGTTACTTGACCTTTTACAGATATGCCCTTCATCTGTCTTCTTAGCTAGTGCCTGTTAGTTTTTACACACTAAAACAAGAGCTCACACACTGAAGTCTTTGACAAGGATGCAAAGAACATGACAAAGCGTTTATTGTGTTCAAAATTTTAAAGTGAGCTTCTGGTGTTGCTTTGTTGTCAGCAAGCCTGTTTAGTGCCCTGACATAGTCACTCGAGAAATTACAAGCATTGCTTCGCTGCCAGCAAGCTTGTTCATTACCCCGACGAAATTGCTTCCATCACCTCTTTGCGCAGGAAGCCTTTCTCATTCCTTACCCTTTTTTTAATTAGTTTTCTTTTGGATGCACTTTGGCATAATTTATCAAGGCGTTCATTGCGCCCGTGTGGAAGAAGAATCCCAACTTATTTAATGGGCAAGAGAGGTTGTTTCTTGTTTGACATAAACTAAAATATTTTCTGACTTAGGTTTTCCCTCATTGCATGCTTCCACATCTCATCTCCAACTAACAGGTGGATAGTAAAAACACACAATGAAATATCAAGACCATACTGAAAACAGAGTTCAAGTTATAGATATATGCCTTACGAACAAATTAGAGTTCCCCACCAGTATCAATTCATATTTTCCTTGTTAATAGATCAGACTGACGTATAGATATTAGGCACAAGGTTTCGTTGCTCGGGTCCACAAGAGGCTAACTCTTGGTGTGACCATTATATCCATGCCCAACCATTGATGGGATTTCAACATTAGGACAAGGTGATTAGAGAAACTCTTCTAGGGTTTATTTATGAAGAGGCTTCCAAAGTACATGCAGAGAAAATGCAAAATGAAAGAGTAGATGCAATGCAATGTAAGCAGTAAGTAAATGCAATGCAAGGAGAAGATAATGCTAAGTGTAAAATGAAGGAATGATGGAAGAGAACTAGCAATGCCATGCAATGAAACAATCAAAAGCTATATGAAATGCAAAAGCTATGTAGGGAATAAAATTAAATGTAAAATGAATGCATGATGTCATGTGTATGCATAATGCAATATGAATGCATGATGCATGTGCAAAAATGCATATGATTGTAAAAGATGGGACCACTAACTAGATGCAAATAGAAAGCACAAAATAGTGGATCACAACTAAATGCAAGATGAAGTTATATGATACCAAGTGTTAACATCTAAATGCAAAGAAAAGTAAAAGAATCATGTAATGAAACTAAATACATGGAAAGCAAATGCAACTATATACACAAGAAACCACCATGCAAAACTATACTAATAAGCAAGTAAAAACTATATAAAGCTAATTCCTAATCTAATTGAAAATGAGGTCAGGATTATGCAAAGTCACATTCCAATGAAGGCACAAGAGCTGCTCCCGACCTGCAAACACAAAGATATCGACAATTAGTAGCAGTATGAAACAATGTGCAAAAGCAAAGATATTTACCTGAATAACTTCCACATGAGAAAGCTCATGCTTGCAAGCGAAAGAGTTAACCAGAAAAGAGTGTTCTAATCAGGCTGAAACTCTATCCTGATAAACAAATTGATAAACATGAACATCCTGAAGACCAGTCACAAATGTGCATTCATCCACATTTTCATTCTTAGAAAGCACAAGACAAAATTGGAACTTCTTATTACTAACAGAGCTTGCTAGATGAGATTCTTCCAACCAGTCAACAATTCTACCATGAAATTGAAAATGATCTTGAAAATCCTGAAAAACATTCAAAGATGAGCATTCATTAGATGAAAGAGTTCTAGGGAAATAATCTCATTAGAAAACCTAATGATCTTGTTCAGGGATCTTGTCAAGATCGTGAGGACCTGACATAACCATCAACGGAGGTTGAAGTGCCTCAACCTCTTGACATGTCTCTAAACTTTCAAATGCTGGATCATCGAATTTTGTTGGCTTACAAATATCAACAGGTGAATATGTACAACTATCATTAGATGTATCGATGAAGACATGGTCAATATGAAGGCAACTATTAAAGCCACTAATTTGTTCAGATTTGACATTTATCACATGAGACTTTCCTGGATTAGGAATGAGGATGAATCATCCAGAGGACTTTTAGAACTGTAAAATTTGCCTCTTCACCTGTTAAAGATTGCATATTAAAAAGACCATAAGGATTGGATTCATTATTTTCATCTTCAAATTGTGAAACCACACCATCATGTACCTAATTGCAATTAAGACCAGCACCATAAAGATCTAAAGGATATGAAGAAATCGCTGATGTAGAAGATTCATCAAGCAAATCAGGGTAGAGTGTGTAGTGTGTTAATGATGAAGGAAGATGAAATGACTCAAGTGAAGAAACATCAACTCCAAGTAAATCTAATTCAAAACTCAAACTATGGACATTAGTATCAACTTGAGGAAACAATGGATAACCATGCATGTCTTGCTCTATGAAATCACTTGAACATCTGCTGTCAACCAAGACAGGGCCTTGGTCATGGCAGGGAGGCGAAGGTAAGAGCATATCATTGGGAGATGGAAGATTAACTGAATCAACAAAACTTTCATCCACATGGCAATCAAAGGATGGTATACCAAAAGGATTATCAGATTTTATTTGCTCCACCTCACTAGGATTTATTACAACTTCTGAAGCAAGACAACTCTACCCCATTTTAGGCGAAGTTCCCTCATAACTTGATTCATTAACATCAGAGGTCTGCATGTTAGTACAAGAATCTATTTCATTTGATGATGAAGATGAAGGAGGATAAGGAAAATCAGGGGGAACTTTTTTTCCTCTGAAATCTGAGGTTTACTTTGACTGGCACCCAAAGCAAAAGTAGGCATAATGAAATTAGGGAGCAAAATACTAGAATATTCTGATGCCTAACTGTTTTTTTTGTGTAAATCAGCTTTTGTATTAACAATAGGAAACTATGTTACAAAACTTCTGCAGATGCAGATTCAAGGGCAGCTTAACAGCTCGCCTGGCAAAAAGGATTTGCATTCGTCAAAAGGGTAAACCGGCACACCACGCAGGGTGGCAGCACAAAACAAAACTCCACACAGGTACACCACATAGGGCGGCAAGGAAAATGACCACAGTAGGAACTTGCCGCCAAGTCAGAGAACCAAAAATTGAAACGGCCCACCGCGCAGGGCGGCAAGGAAAATGACCACAGTAGGAACTTGCCGCCAAGTCAGAGAACCAAAAATTGAAACGGCCCACCACGCAGGGCGACCACGAGGAAACGGCATGAAAACCAGTAAACTGAGGGCTAGGGGGCCTATGATGCCCAGAGGAGAGAGCTGAGTACATGGCGAAAAAGAAAACAGAAAGCACCAAAACCTGGAAGGAGAGTGACCGAGCATGCAAAAGGGAACGAAGGCTGCAACCCTTAGCGATGGGTCTGCCCCTGCTGCGGCTGGTGGCTGGGCCCCAGCTTCGGAGTGTCTTTCGGAGGAACACTAGAAGTCTCCCCAGAGAGACCCTCAGAGTTAGCCACATTTTTCACAAGCTTGATGAGGACCGTGAGCTTTTTACTAATGTAATTTGCTTGCTGGTCAAGTGAAGATAATTTAAACTCTATGCTTTCGACAACGCACATATGATCATGCTCCATCGCGTCCATTTGGCGCTTGAGCTTCTGGACTCTTTCTTCTTGCTCCTCCTGCGCTGTCAGAACCTTTGCCAACATGGTTTTCATTCTCCAAGCCTCAGCTTGGGTTCTGACAAACTGTGTTGCCCGAGTGTAGGTTGTGCCTGGGTCCTGCAACCAACTGACCTCCCTCTCCAATTGTTGGTCAGATAACTTAGCTTCCTCCTCCTTGACGCTGCTCTCTAATTCTCCCAACTTCCGCTTGTTGCGCTGCGAGGTTTGTGTCTCATACATTTCCTGGGCGTGAAGAAGGTCCTTTATAGCAGCGTGGTTGCGACAGCCTTCACCTTTCATGGTGTGGGAGCCTGCCACGGTTATACCCTACGCTGTGTTCGCAGTGCACAACCTTTTCACCTTGCAATACGCTAAAACAGTGCTTTCCCAATCTGCCAAGGACGTAGTTAAATAGCCGGGCGCCTGAAGATGGTTGGAGGGGGGGCTTAGGAGGGAGGGCCACTTGCCAGTCTTGTCGTGATTATTACTGCGAGAAGGAAAAGCGGTGGAATCAGGGAATAATTGAAAGCTATTATTGCTGCCGATTATCCCCTCGTCCTTAGCCCGCCAGGTAGGCTTAGTCCTGCTGTGGTTACGGCACTGCGGATCCAAACAGATCACGGGGCAGTACAGATCCGTATGCCTACGTCGCCTGACAGTTATGCATTGTGCCGAGTGTCTTTCGGCCTCATTCGGATTTAAGGTGGAGTGCTTAGTCAGCATGTTGGTTAGCTGGAAACTGGAGAGCCAAAACCGTTCCGTCATCGTTTTCTGTCTGGGCGATGTCCTTTCTGGCATGCTGAAGGCAGGTTGCCTTAAGGTCCGGACACGTGATGTCGTCCCACCAGCTGTCCTTCGGATCGTTTGGGTTCTCAATCCCAATGTTAGCCAGGTGGTCTGCCACCGCGTTACCCTTTCTTCTGATCGCCTGAAAGGTGAGGCCTTTCATTTTGCGAAGCAAAATGGCTATGTTTTCGGTTACCTGGGCCAGGCGCCAATGTTTCGTGACTCTGCTAACCGGCATGCCATGGTAAATTCGCTTTGCTGCAGTTATGGCTACTTCAGAGTCTCCCTCTATGACGACGTTGGCCATCCGGTTTGTGTGCAGAATTCTAAGGCCTTTTTCCATCGCTGCGAACTCCATTTCATTATTGGTGGCTTCGCCCAACGCTTCACTGTAAATATAAAGGATTTCCCCTCTGTGGTTTCTGATGACAACCCCTATGCCAGCCGGACCAGGGTTGCCACGGGAGGCCCCGTCAAAATTAAGTTTGAGGAAACCTGCCGGGGGCTTGTGCCAACCTGGTGAATCCTTTGGAGTTGTGAGATTGCTCCTGGCTGTTGGTGCACTATTTGCATTTTCCAGTTTGAAGCTGGCTAGAATGCGTTGGTCCCTGGGCGAAGGATTCGCGTCGGATAACCTCGTGCATTTGGCAGAGATTAGCTCACGGATGTTAGCAGATAAGGTAATCTGCGAGAACTCGAAATTCCTCTGTTCATTTTGAAAAATTCTCCTGTTTCGTTCCTTCCATATGGTCCAGGTTACAAAGCTTGGGATGATTTTCCAGATGCTGTTTACCCTGTAATTGCTCGAGAATTCTTCTGGCCATTGAGTAATTGTGTCCTGGATAGAATTTATGTTCCTGTTGGATTGTTGCAGAGTGTTTTCTAGCCACTGCCATATACTGTTTGCCCAAATGCAAGAGTTAAACAGGTGGTTTATAGTTTCCTCCTCGTTTCTGCACATGGGACAAATTGAAGGGCCTGAGAAGCCTTTTTTTCGAAGGTTGTCCCAAGTGAGGGTTTTTCCCTTCATAAGGAGCCAGAGGAAGGTTTTGATTTTGGGCCAGAAGAGGCTGTCCCAGACCTTGGTACTCCAGGGGAGGATTTCCCCTAGCTCATTCTGTTCCAATTGAATCCTGGCTTCCTTTAGGGTGTAGCTGCCATTCCCTTTCATTCCCCATCTGAGTTGATCACTGGCTGAAGAAGTTCGAATTTTCCTTTTGTTGAGAATGGTTAGGAGGCTCTGAATTTGAGCACTCTCAGCTGTGAAGCTGAGGGAGTTTGGGGGTTTCCAAATTCTCCACTCTTGCTCGTTGGTAACCTGGCTCCAGTACTGGTTTACTTTGTATTTGCCTGTTGTTTGAACTTCTCTCTTGTAGTTTTCCAAATCTGGCATTGCGAGGCGAGGAAGCTGCTGCCAAGCATCCTCCCAAAAGAGCGCTGTGTTTCCATTCCTAATTTCCCAAAAACTGTGATCTTGGATGATGTTGCGATTCCGATTGGCAAGGTTCCATATTGGAGAGCCTTCCGGAACCTCCTGAAGGTGGATAAGATCCGTCTCGTTGCAGTTGGGAGTGTATTTCTCTTTCCAATGCTTTGCCCAGGGAAGGTGAGGTTCTGTGAGCCATCTCCACCATAATTTTGCACAACAGATATTGTTGGAGGTCAGGGGGTCTATAAGGTTGAGGCCACCTAGAGATTTGGATTTACATAGCTTGTTCCAGGCAACTAAGGCCCATTTATTTTTTTCTGCGTTACCTCTCCATAAGAAAGTTCTCTGGATTGTTTTGATTTTGTGAAGAATACCTTAGGGGGCAGGAAGGATGGAAAGCAGGTAATGGGGAATGGCTTGCAAAATGGCTTTGGTTAGGACTAGCCTGCCTGCAAAGTTTAGGGCTCTGTGAGTCCAGAGTCTGCATTTGTTTTCCAGCTTGGCTAGGGTGCTTTCCCAGTGGTGCTTTTGCCAGGGTTTTGAGGTTAGCGGGGCGCCCATGTATTTAGAGGGCAAAGAACTCCTTTTAAATCCCAAAATGCTTGTGAGATGCTTCTGAATTGCTAAGTGCGTATTGAAGAAAAAAATCTTTGATTTAGCATGATTAATTTCCATACCTGAAGCTTTGCTGAATAGAGTTAGTATGGATTTATAGGCAAGCGCTTCTTTCACCGTGGGCGTGCCATGCAGCAGGGTATCATCCACGAACTGCTGATGAGTAGTGGCTGGACTAGAGTGAAGAGGACAGAGACCTCTGATGTTGCCTTCTTCTTTAGCTTTGTGGATGAGACGACTTAGGCCTTCCATGAGAATCACAAAAAGGAAGGGGGAGAGCGGATCTCCCTGCCTGATACCCCGGGAAGGAGTGAAGGTTTCTGAAGGAGAACCGTTGACGAGAATGGAAAAGGAGGAGGACTTGATTAAGGCGAGGATCCACTTGTTCCATCTTTGATCAAAACCGAACGCTGTGAGAACAGCTTCCAGGTAGTTCCAATTTACCTTATCAAAAGCCTTGGAGAGATCGAGCTGCATGAGCATCCCTGCTTTCTTCCTGATCTGAAGAGTGTGCACCATTTCCTGTGCTAGGAGGATATTGTCTAGGATTTGTCGACCCTCTACGTAACTAGACTGCTCTTCTGAGATGAGATTAGGCAGGATGGGTTTGAGTCTGTTAGCGATGACCTTGGAGATGATCTTGTAGATCACATTGCATAGAGCTATAGGTCTGAACTTCTCAGGGGTGTGGGCATTCTCTTCCTTAGGGATTAAAGCCAAGAATGTGGAATTGATGGATTTGAGAATAGAACCTGAGCGTATGGAATCCTCAACCACTTCCCAAATTTCTGATTTGATGGTTTGCCAGCAAGCTTTGAAGAAATTGATGGTGAAGCCGTCTGGGCCAGGGGCTTTATCGTTGGGCATGCTTTTTACTGCCTCTTCCACTTCCTCCATAGAAATTTCTTTGAGGAGGGCAAGATTTTGGTCCTTTGTGACCACTTTGGGAATGGATTGCGTTAAAGTGTTGATGGCCTCAGTTCTGTCTGTAGGCGATTCCTGAGCAATGCGCTTAAAATGTTCTGTCAGGAGCGAGGATATTTCCCTGTGGGTATGAAGAGTGTCGCCTGACTCATTTTTGAGATTGAGAATTTTGTTGGCATTTCTGTAGTCGAGGGTGGACCTGTGGAAGAATTTTGAGTTTTGTTCACCCTCTTTGAGCCAATGCACTCTGGATTTTTGCTTCCAGAGTGTTTCTTCTTGAAGGCTTCTTTGATGCCATTGATTCATGAGATCTTTTTCCTTCTCCTTTGATTCTTCGGTAATGTTGCCAGAGATCTAGCTTTTATGTATTATCTCTAGCTTGCCCTCTAGGATGGATTTTTCCTTGAAAATGTTGCCAAATTCCGTGATGTTCCAGTGTTTGATTTTGCTTTTGATATGCTTGAGCTTGCTTTGGAGTTTAAACATTTTGGTGCCTTGAACATTCAAAGGTTCATGCCACCATTTCTCTAGCAGTTGAACAAATTTGGGGTGCTGTAACCAGAATTTCTCAAAGCGGAAAGGCTTATTTCTTGGGGTGCCCAGGAAAGCAGCCTCTAGAGAGATGGGCCAGTGATCCGAGCCCCCACTAGGGAGGATGTCAGAATTAACTGTGATGCCCTCTAGAACTATGCTCTCTGAAATGAGGAACCTATCCAAGCGGGAGGCTATTAGGTTCTCTCCTCCCCTTCTGTTATTCCAAGCGAAGGAGTAAGAGGAGGGGTGCACATCCACTAGCTTTGCAGTTTCAATAAAATCAGCAAAGGCTCCGGCGTCTCTGTTGAGTTTTCTTAACCCTCCCTTCTTCTCCAGGAGGGAGGTGATCATGTTGAAGTCTCCGCCCATGATGATTTTAGAGGCTTGATATCTAGATTGCAACCTTCTGAGAGTGTGGAGGAAATGGAACTTTTCTTCTAATCTTTGAGGGCCATAAACATTAACACAGAGATAAGTTTCAGAGTTACCTGTGATTTGAATCTTCGTGGCTACGTAGGCGTGAGTGGCTTCTGAGGCGAGTACGCTGATGGTTCTTGAGTCCCAAAAGGTGGTGATGCCTCCTTCCCAACTTGTGTTGGCTACTTCAATGAAGTCGAGAGGCCTACCTAATTTTTGACTGATGATTTTTATGAGAGAGGAGGAGCATTTTGTTTCTTGTATAAACATCATGTTCGGCTTTTCTGTTTTGAACTTCCTGATGAGAAGTCTTTGTTTAGCTTGGCTGTTGAGCCCTCTTGCATTCCAAAAAATTACTTTCATTGATAACTAGATTTTAGAGATGATAGGACGGGAAGGCTTCTAGGGCCTTCATTTTGCCTGAGTTCAGCATTAGGATCCCCAAGTCATGAAGAACCTCTCCAGTCGTCCGCCTTCCTCTTTTCTTTCTTGGCTTGAAGCCTGCTGGGCTGAGGGCTGGTGAACTGCGCTGCCAGAGCAGGCTCTAGAATGGCAGAGAAGGTCGTTAAACCCTAGAACAGAAGCTGCAACTGAAAATCGCCAGAGCTCTTTTTTTATGCTGGCTTGATGCCTAACTGTTAATGTTCCTTTTAGATTGAAATTGTTTTAGAGAGAGGGGCAAACCAATTGTCGAAAAATTTTATCCAAAAAATCCCAGTCCACATCTCTTTCAGGGAATTCATAACAAAGGTGAAGAAATCTATCAACAAAATCTTCCAACGATTCATCTTGTTTTGCTCCAAGAGTATTGATCCTTTTATACAAACATTGATAATCATACCTGTCAAAATTTTAACGAAGCTCCTTGACACGACCTTCAAGCATGAGGGTGAATAACATGCAAATGACATCTTTACAATATATTTCATTAGAATGATAAAATTGAAGAAATTTAAGCATATGTCCTAAATACAGATGTTTCACCCTGGCCTTCAAACGTATTTTGTGACAAGTGAAGTACTATTTTCGTGGGGACTGTAAGATTTAATCTTATAGAAAAACAACCTAGGATAATGATTTGGGACGAAGCCATTTCAAGATTGAAGACTTAAAACTAGGCTCCACAGGGTGAGCTTGTCATCCACCCTCCTTCTACTGCCAATTCTATTGACAGGGAAAAATGTCCCACCAACAGTTAAGTGGTCTCCCCGGTGTGAATTCTCAATTAAACCTCACATTGTTTGGGATAGGAGCCCCGTCCGATATGTGGGTCTGACTACCACCATGTATGTTTTGCTCTTGGCTATCAAAAGTGGAGATGTTAGAGCGAGGGCAAGAATGAAAAGCCCAGAGAATGGGGACAAGATCAACTCACGATTGATAACTTGTAGAACGGAAAAGAATGTAACAACAAAGCAATAAGAAAAAACATGCCTCAAGAAGGGTTAGTGAGCTAGAACCATCTCAGACATACATGTATAGGAAAGTGCCAGAAGTTAACTATAAATCAATTCACAATAAGTTATCGACATAGCGTGAAATAAGAAAGCAAAAGATTAAAGCAAACATGCAAGCCATAAGCCACAAATTAGTTCATTAACATATAGCCCACATGAAGGCATACATACAAACACAATAGAAATATTAGATAGCTAATACGATCGCTATGAAGATGCTCGGGAATCAATGCCGAAAGTGAAGAACTTCTCATTATTCATGTTGCAAGTTCAAGTACTTGTCTTGCAAACCATCAAAGCTCAATAATGGAACATGGGATGCTCATACCATCTTCAAAGCAAAACCCTAGCCTCACCACATTTCACCTTACTATCTGCCAAGAGTTGGGTGCCTCTAGCTCCTTAAGCACAAAACAACTATCTAAAGTTAGCCTAGCTCAAGTGCTAAAGTCCCTTCTAAATGAGGTGTGAGGGTATATTTATACAAATGGGAAGGTGGCTTTTCACCTTCCTCATGACCTTTCGTATTCCTTGTAGTCGCAGTCCCACTTTGTAGTTAGAATCACCCTTTGTAGTCGCAGTTGCACTTTCTAGTCACAATCACCCTTTGTGGTCACAGTCACACTTTCTAGTGACAATGACCCTTTGTATTCACACTCACATTTTCTAGTCACACTCACCCTTTGTAGTCGCAATCACAATTTCTAGTGGTAGTGACCCTATGTAGTCATAGTCACAATTTCTAGTGATAGTGACCCTTTGTTGTCGCAGTCGCAATTTCTAGACCCTTTGTACTCGTAGTCGCGTTTTATAGTCACAGACTCACAGTCATCCTTTGTAGTCGCAATCACAATTTCTAGTGACAATGACCCTTTGTAGTCGTGGTCACATTTTCTAGTCATAGTCACCCTTTGTAGTCAGAATCGCAATTTCTAGTGTCAACGATCCTTTGTAGCCGTAGTCGCAATTTCTAGTGACAATGACCCTTTGTAGTCGCATTTGTAGAGGGCAGTCAACATGTCAGTAGGCACTAGACTTGTGAGTTGCGACTTACGCTGAGCTTTACAGTGTAAGTCACAAATCACACTTCCAAAGGCTAGGCAGACTAGCACTACAAGTTGCGATTACGACTTGTGACATAGGCAAAAAATGCAAGTTTGTTCAAGGCTTAAGGCAAGGCCCATTGTCTCCTGGAAACTCAAGTGTGAATGAAGCGAGGTTGATTCTTGTAATAATATGGCAAACTTGAACTACATATTAACCCTGATGTGTAGGAATTTACAGGGTAAGTTCCTTAGATAGAACACCAAAGGACATTGCTCACAAATGGATCACAGATCAATACACCAGTATTTTGATGTGGTTAAAACCCTCAAAGAGGGAAACATTCCACGGCCTGAGCCAACGCGGCCACTTCAGGCAATTTATTAATAAAAGAATGGAATTTTACATAAGCTTCTCTCATGAACAGTTAACCTACAAATGACCCTCCATGCTCTTTAAATAGAGATCATGGACCTATCGGGTGTTAAGCCACAGATAAAGTGTCGGTAATACCGAGGAGAGAATGAACCATCGGATCACTACATATCGTGACCGTCGAATTATAAATTACAAAAGTACATAGTAAAGAAACACACTTTACCTAACTCTACACTAGACCAAATTATACTTAACTATTTCCTATGTGTCAGAATATCCTAACATCCCCCCTTGAGAACAACTTGGGATAGGATTGAAGGATTTACAAATATGACACAATAGGAGAAGGAAGGAGGCACTAGAGCCTATCCCCCCTTAGTGACAACTTCTTGAACTCCAACCATAAATCGAAAGTTAGTAAACTTCGCCTCTGTGAGAGCCTTTGTAAAGATGTCTGCAATTTGATCATCTATTGAACAATATTGCACTTCAAGAACATGGTCATGAATGAGCTTTCTGATGAAGTGCATGTGCAGTGCAATGTGTTTGCTACGCTGATGTTGGACTGGACCTTTGCATAGTTGAATGGCACTTTGATTATCACACCAAAGTGTAGTCGGATGCTGCTGCTAAAAGCCAAACTCTGATAGGATCTGACGAAGCCACAAGGCTTCCTTACTAGCTTCTACGACA
>APFE030949703.1:6353-31849 GCA_000404065.3 Pinus taeda | reverse complement strand
CTAGGAAATTTCCCTTTGGTTCGAAATATACAACATTCCAATCAATTATATGAGTTGGTTGATGTACATATTTTTTTAATAAAGATACACGAAAAACATTGTAAAATTTTATGTTTGTTGGAATGACGTCTGATAAGCAATAGGTCCAAGTCTGGCTAAAATTTTGAAAGGTCCAATGTATCTTGGTGGAAACTTGTCACAATTTCCAAGTCTAAATGTGTTTTTCTTTGATTTCACTTTCAAATATACATGATATCCCACATTGAATTCCTTCTGTTCAAATCTGCATAACTCTTTTGTCGATCTTGGGCTATTTTTAAATTCTACTTAACTTGCTTAATCACTTCTTCTATTTCCTTTAACATGTCTGGTCCCAATACTAACTGATCTTTAAGATGGTCCCAACTTGAGGTACTTTTCATATTCTATTACGCAATACCTCAAAGGGGCTTATTTTCAGAGAATTTAGTACCCATTATTATAGGAATATTCAACTAAGTGAAGATAGTCTTCCCACTTAGTCGGTATGTACATAAAATACATTCTTAACATATCTTCTAAGATTTGATTAGTTTTTTCTATTTGAACATTATAAGATGTACTAAAGTTTAATTTTGTCCCTGTACCTTAAAAAATTCCCTTCCAAAACTTTGAAGTGAACTTGGCATTACGATCTGAAATCGTAGTTTTGGGCATGTCTTGGAGCCTAAATATCTCCCTCATGAAGATTTATACTATATTAATAGATTTAAAGGTAGATTTAATAGAGATAAAGTGTGCATAATTGTTGAGTTTATCTATCACTACAATGATAGAGTCATGTTTCTTCCTAGATCTTGCTAATCCGTTAATGAAATCCATGGATATTGTTTCCCATTGTCATTCCGGAATGGGCAATGGTTGCAACAATATTGCTGGGTGTTGATGGGAATCCTTCTCTTGTTGACACTCTATGCACTTAGCCACATATTTTGTCGTCTTTATTTTCATGCTAGGCCAATAAAAAAAATTCCAAAACACAATTATTAGTTTTTTATACCCAGGCCTGGCTAGTCGTTGGTTTATTATGCAACCCATCTAAAACCAATGTTTTCAATTCTGGATCATTAGGTAAGTAAACTATGCCTTTAAATAACAAATTCTTATCATTAATTGAAAAATCAATTTCATGTTCATGTAATTGTTCTGTTTTACACACTTTTAGTTTTATTTGCATGTAATCCTCATCAAAGTATGTTGTTGTTTTTATCCTTTTTATCAAATCCGTCTACCAACTAGTTACTGAAATTGTGCAGATCTAATTTATTTTTATGCTCAAAGCATTATTAATTTCATTTAATTTCCCTTTAATGTGTACGATTTCAAAATCATACTCACTAAGTAATTGCAACCATATCGCTTTCCTAACATTCATATTTGGTTGGTCAAAAATGTATTTGAGGCTAACATTGTCTTTTAGCTAAAATTTTCTTCCTATCAGATAGTGTGTCCACATTTTTAGTACATGTACGATAATTGCTAACTCTAAATCATGAGTGGCATATTTATTTTCGTGATTGTTTAGCTTCCTAGACTCATATCTAACTATGTGGCCTTCTTGCATTAAAACACCTCCCAATCCTTCATTACAATAATATGTGCATACAACAAAATATTTATTAGGATCATATAGTTTCAAGATTGGAGCAGTGGTTAATAGTTACATTAGTTTCTCAAAACTACCTGATGCTTTTGACTCCATTCAAATTTTATTCCCTTCTTTTGAAAAGAAGTAATAGGATATGCCAACTTCGAGAAACCTTCTATGGACCTTATGTAATAACTTATAATTCCTATAAATAACCTGATATCAGCTACATCTTTAGGTACATGCCACTCAGTAATAGCTTTAATCTTTTCCAGATCCATAATAATCCCTTCCTAAGACACTGCAAGTCCCAAATATTGGATCTTCTCATGCATTTGCTAAACTTAGCATATAGCACATTCCCTCTAAGTGTTTGAAGAACAATACACAAGTGTTGATAATGTTCATATTTACTTTTTGAGTAAACTAGAATATCATCAATGAATACAATGAAAAATTTGTCAAGACAAGGACTCAACATACTTTTCATCAGACACATGAAAGTTTTCAGTGAATTAGTGAGTCCAAATGGAAACACCACAAACTCATAATGTCCATATATTTTTTTGAATATTGTTTTATGTATATCTTCATCCTTAACCCTAATATGATGATATCCAGACCTTATATCAATTTTTGAAAATGTTGAAGCTCATTGGACTTGGTTAAACAAGTCATTGATTCAGGGTAAAGGATATTTTTTCTTAATGGTCATTTTCTTAAGATGCCTATATTCAATACAAAGCCTAAGAGTCCCATCTTTCTTCTTGACAAATAAAAGTAGTGAACCCTAAGGAGGTACACTAGGCCTTATATACTTCTTATCTAGCAACTCTTGCAACTAAATTTTCTAGCTCAGTACTACTCATTCTATGTGGAGCTTTGGATACCATAAATGCTCCAAGATTGAGATCAATAGTGAAATCTATATCTCTCCTCGTAGGAAGTCCTGCTATCTCTTTAGGAAAGACATTTTTATACTTCTCCAAAATAGGATAGTATTCCAGGAACAACTTTTTCTTCTTATTAGATAGGTCTTCAACCTTTACTACAAACATTTGGAATCCTTTACTAACACATGTATTTAATTGTAAGGCAAAAGCTTGCCTCAAATAAATAGCTCTCAACACTCCTTTAACTACATAGTGTCCCCCCTCAAAATTAACACAAGTGAAATACTTTTCGAAGAAATTTAGAATCACTATGTGAGATTCTAATTAGTCCATACCAACAAGAACATAATATAGCCCCAAAGGTAGAACATTTAGATTTATGAGTGTTCATTACATTCAAGGTTACTAATTAGTATTTTCTTATTTATGTAACTTTCCTTTTTTCTCCTGTGGCTAGTTGTACTAACCAAGGTCTACTCTTTTTTTCCTTTTTAAGTTCACATTTGTCAATTGTAGTGGGGGAAATATAACTTAAAGTAGATCCAAGATCTATTAATACTAAAACATTTTTCTCATAAATTTTACCTTAGACTTCCACCATAGTGGACTATTGGTCTTCTTGTCTTCCCTCCAATGTTGCACCAATCCTTAGAATATTGCAGGAAATATCATTGACTGTAGAGGCGTCTTCTAGGTTCCTTATTGTTGCTCTTTTATTTACTAGATTCCATGGACAATATCTCTACAAATGTTTCTCACTGCAACCCAAACATTTCATTGGTGGTCTGGTTGTTTCTCCAAATTTTCTATTTCCTATTCCAAACCCTTGTCCACCTTTCTGTACTAAATTTCTTGCTCGGTTCACACTTCTTCTATAATTCCCTCCTTGATTACTTTTAAAGGTGTTAAAAAAGAAAGGTTTCTTAAACCCATTTTTCATAGCATTGAACTTCTCATGTTTCATGGCCATCTAAACTTTAAAATTGTCACTTTTATTTTGGTTCAGATATAAAAACAACTTTTCCTTCCATATAGTCTCATCCATGGTCGTTAAATTGTAAAACTCAATCCTCTCCCTATATAAAAAAGGAAAATAGCTAATCAACCTTTGTATTTTGGATTTTTTCTCCTTCAAGTATGGTACATATCTCAACAGACTCATAAACTTATTTACAAATTCATCCATGGTAAATTGTCCCAATATTAACTCATGGAACGTTTTAGCCTTTTCATCAAAATATATTTCAGTTAGATATTTCTTTTTACATTATATTCTAAAGAGTTTCCATGTCATGTTTTTACTTCTGATTTTTTTTATAGCTTTATTTTCCTCCCTCCATAATGTTGATTTACTAGTTAACAGGCATGTTGCCAATTTGGCCTTAAAATTGTTTGGATAATTGTAGATGTCCAAATACGTTGACATATTAAGAAGCCACACTTTTGCTTCTTCTTCGAACTCTCCATCAAAATTTAGAGGCTCAATCTTTTTCAATTGTCCTTGCAACTGAGATGTGGTCCTCTTCTTCTTGGATAAAAAAATACTACTTTCATATTTTTTTCTTCTCCCTCAACAAACTCATGGTTCATACTTTCACTAGAAGATATGGAATAAGTTGTTTCAATTTATTCACACCTATTTCTCTTCTTATGAGATTATGTTGTTTTCTTATTGGATTTGTCTTCTTCTAGTTTTCTCAATAGATAACCATTAATGTCCTCTTGTTCTTCTTTAGTTTTAGAAATTCTTTCTTGATTGTCCTTTTATATTATCTAAATTCACCTCCAAGCTACGCCTTACTTGCAATATTTTAGATTCTTGATTTTTTGTATTATCAATTCCTCCTCCCATCATTCCAATTTCAGTATCATGCTCCTCACCACCTCTAGGTGACCTTGTGGAGGGTTTTCCATTAATTCTTCAGCCAAACTTCAAATGTTTCTAACAATATTTTGATTATCTAGTCATGACACAAATAAAAATAACTATTTCCATTTAGGACCCATAAAAGGGAAAATGTTGTAACCTATAGCTCAGATACCACTTGTAACGAACCTAACACTAAAAAAAAGGTATTAGAGGAGGTTCATTATACTTGATGATTGAATTCTAATGTGGTATTGAGGTTTGTCAGAGGTTGATGAGTTGTTATAGGTCCTACATGTGTTGGACAAGATGGTGTAGAAGTGTGGCAGAGTTTTGGGCATGGAAAGTTTGTTTTTCCCTAAGTTAGGGTATTGTTCTTGGCACACAGTCGTTCATAGAGTGGGGATTTTAGAAACCTCCCTAATTGATCACTCTATCCCTGCGATGATTATCCCTGGGTGAGAGTTCAAACCTAGTGCTGATGCATGTAGGTGGAAATTTTTGGTTTATACGCACACATAATTTACCATGATCATATTCGAGGGTGTTTTCCCAAGGTTTTTGATGGTTTAGAATCAAATTGAGTTGGTCCACATTGTAGGTGATAAATTCAAAGATAATGAGTATTAGTGCTTTGTATTGATTTCATCTTTCATCATTGATGAAATGTCAGAGTGTGCGATAGAAGGGGTTAGAAAGTATGAGAGAGGGAGCTACAATATTGCAGATATATAGTTCATATTAGAGATTAGATTTGGAGCATATTTCATTGGATGACGGAGTTTTTGTGTATCTATATGTCTAACATGCTTGTGGTTTTTTTTTTTGTGTTGTGTTATTTGTTGTTGATGTTTATGATAGATTGTGTTGCTAATATGTACACAAGCATCATCCACCGATCCACCAATCTGGGCATGAATATGGTCACTTGCTCGCACAGGTGGTAGAGTAGACCCACCAAGTACTTGAAAAGTACATCTGGGTTCTTTGGGGAGATAACCTGCATTATGGACATATTTCTTAACTTTTTGGTATACTCCTACACACTTCTCCCTGACGTTTTCCTGATTTAGTGCCACAAGATCCAATAGGGTATAATTGTGACTTAATGATGGTTTTTAAGTCCTACCACTTAGTCATTGAAGGCTCTCCCTCCAACATCAAGGTCTCTATGTGGGTTTCCCACTAAGTTGGGGCATGGCCTTCTAATTTTAGTTGTGAAAATGAAATCTTTTGTTCCTTGTCTATATGGTGAACACTAAAATACACTTCCAATTGTTGCTACTAGTTATTTAGCTTTAGAGCATCGATCTCGCCATGGTATGGCTTCATTTCCACCTTCTCTTCCATTTTGAATAGAGATTGTGACTAATTCATGACACTTGAACTGGGTTTATCCTTTTTAGGTCCTTTTTTTGGTTGGTTCTTTGTTTCTTCTCGATCTCTTGATCCCTCTTCTGATTTTTCCTCTACATTAGAACCCCCATATTCTTTGAATATCCCAAGCTTATTTCTCAAGGCCATCGTGAGGATATTTACATTACGATGTATATCCAAGACATGTTGTTCTAGATGCAAAAACCTCTCCTTTGTAGGATCACAAGGGTTATTTTCATATTCGTCGACCATGATTAGGGTTTTATAAGTTTTGGCCCAGCTGATCTAGATCCCCTACAAATATCCATGATATACCAAAGGAACTTGTTTTAATACCAATATGATTTGTAAACTGTCATGGATATTCCACTAGATAGTTAGTCACAAGAGGTTTGATAAAATTATATTTAAAATTTGGAATTATACACTACTATACTTTTATTTCTCTTTAGTTTTATATATCTAATGATTATTTTGAATAGCATATGCACGGGGATTAAAATTATGCAACAAATAAAGAACTATGAAATAAAATTTCACACACACATTTTACACAATATATGACCTAGGAAGCCCTTTCGGGAGAAAATCCTAGCTGGAAGGTGAGGTTGCTTTGCTCTCTTTCTATGAATAGAAAATGTCAGTGAGTACAAAGAAGTAATGGCTATGGTTATGGCTACTATAGTGCACAAATATTATTTTTGTTTTGTATCTCCTATCCCTCTTGGCTATTTTTCTCATCTATGGAACAACTGCACTCAAAAGAATGGAACCCCTTTTCATCCTAGTGGTTTGGTTATAACATAACCTGATATCCTACTAGTGGTTAGGTTTGACTACCTCAAATCTTAACCATAGTTACAATATAGACCCTTATAAAGTCTTCTACATCATATGCTAGCC
Organism: Pinus taeda; assembly: GCA_000404065.3. Classification (NCBI taxonomy): domain Eukaryota; kingdom Viridiplantae; phylum Streptophyta; class Pinopsida; order Pinales; family Pinaceae; genus Pinus; species Pinus taeda. The sequence goes on along the minus strand of APFE030949703.1, from coordinate 25,182 downwards.
CCTTTTTCATGAATAATGGGAGTTGATGTGGCATCCTTTACAATTATGGTGTAGAAAATAGGAAGGTCAAATTATGAGTCACATAATTGTCACATATAGAATCCTTTTGATGCAATTCTTGTGTCGTTGGAAAGGTATCTGTGTGTAGAATAGAAAAGAAATTGAAATGCTAAATTGTAAATATTTACCCCCCAAAAATGTCATTTTATGCCTCACAACACTCCTAAAAGGTTTCAAGCCCCAATTTTCCAAACTAGGTCTTGCCAATAAAAATGGTCCTTTGAGCTAATTCCTTCACTTTTTCCACTCTAAAATCATCAAGATGGATGAAAAAGAATATAATTATCCAATTTGAATCACATTTCATTTCCTTTTTTAGGGAGTAGAGATGCCGCTTTACTCTTAATCCAGATGAACACACAAGCTCCTAAAACCAACTTACAAAAATGATGTAAGTAGACTAAGACCGTGTATATTTCCCTAGTAAGGGCACATCTTATCTCATCCCAAGATTCCATCCATACTAGTGAACCATAGTAAAAAGTAGATGAAATAATAAAGAACACTGAAGAGGCATCTACATAGTGAGTGAGAACATGAGGGTCTCACAATAGGAGCACCACCAACCTGATGACCAATAATCCAATGTGAGATTGAAGGACTTAGAAAATTACATGTGGCCCTCCACCAATTTAATACAATATTAAGGATATAGAGATTCACCGAAGAGAAATATGGGGACAAGCCATGTTACCAAATGAACAAATGGAACCCAAGAGATTCCACACAAAAAGACCAAAGAACGTAGAAGAGGCACCCCCAAATCTAGAGAAGAACACAAAATACTCCTGCAATATGGGAAACTCCAAGGAAAATCACAAAAAACTACTTCAAATTCAAAGGGATAGGATTATCCTTACATCCTAAGCTTCAAAACTCAATTGTGTTCTTTTCCTTCCAAATTATGAAGACCTGGGAAATAAAAACATACATGTAGACTTAAAGAAGGAACATCTAATGCAATTTGTTCCTCTTGTTGCATTAATTAGTACCCTTAAGATACCCATGACTACACTAATAAGCTTCTTGATAGAGATTTTTTTTAAATTGATGGTATAGAACTTGACTGCATTGTTCGTTCTATCATATCTAGCCACATGGAATAGACTCACACATCCATTCATTTTATATTTGAATTAGTTAATGGTTCGTATTTGATGTCTCTTCATTTCCTTTAGGGGATCAATGCATATTTGGAGTGGCCATTGATCAAGAGGGATCCTAGTTTCATATTTCAACCCTCATTGCTAATTATCACCTTCCATATTGTTGTTTCAATAGATGTTGAAAAAGGTCTGTAAATGGCCACCTGAAGGCCTTTAACAACTCCCAAATATGTTTCATAGTTTTGTCCCAAAAAAATATTTTCGAAGCATATCTCAAACCAGATGTTGTATTATGAGTAGAGAATCTCCGAAGATGGATATCTCTTGAAATTTGTTTTCCTTGGTTATTAAGACGCCTTGAAAAATATCGTGGATTTTAGCTTGATTGTTATTCAAAAAGGTTCAGGAAACCCTTTTGCTATATTAAGGACCTTTAATTGTTTATATTCCTACATATTAAACCTATGCAATATGTTTTTGAGATTGATTTAATGAGAGTTCCCTATTTTCCTGATCTTTTTTAATTTCCATTCCCAAATGAAATTTTCATCTCTAGGATCCTTCATGTCAAATTTAGAGGGAAACTAATTTTTCACTTCTTGGATGATTTCCTTCCAATAAATGGTGTATCATTGACATACAAGACCAAATAAATAATGTGATCACTAAATAATTTGAAACACACAATAATATTCTTAACTCAATGCGAAGGTAGGTCACAATATATAAATATCATATTTTTTTATGACACATCCTTGGTGATTGATTTAATCCACATGAGGACTTTTTTATCCTACATACTAGCTTTCTCTTTCCTTTGATCACATAACCTTATAGTTGCTTCATGCATATTTCTTCTTTTAGATACCCATGTAGGAATTTTGTCTTCGCATCCATCTATTTTATTTCAAAATAAAAAGAAACAACAATAGATAAACTAAATCTGATATAAATTAAATTTGCAACAAGAGATAATATCTTACCAAAATCAATTCCCTCTATCCAGAAATAACCTTTTTCAACTAAATGAGTTTTGTAATTCTCCACTTTACATTATGCATTCAAGTTTTTGTTAAACACATACTTACTACCAATGGGATTTATTACATCCAACAACTCCACTAGATCCCAAGCCTCATTTTTTTTAAGGTTGGCATTTTTTAAACCATGCCTAGCTTTTTCTAGAGAGTTTTCCATCCTCGAGACCCAATTCCTCCCTAAAAAATCGAGGATCATCATGCGATCCAAAATATATGGCTTCATTTGTAATTCTTATAAGTGTGATTAGCTTAATGAGTGAATGAAAAGACTGAACTCAAGAAATAAAGAGCAGAAAAGAGAAAGACAAGATGATTGTAGGTTTTTAATGGAGTTCACCTAGTGTCGAATATGTCTCTAGGTCATTCCAATGAGTGATTGATCTATAAAGTGATGCAAAGAATGAAATTTACATTCACCAAGTCTTCAGCCTACAACAATATTGATCCTATAGGTTTCTAAAGAGATGGTGGTTTCTAGAAATCCTGTTATTTCCCTCAGATAACAAAAACAAGGCTCCAAAACCACTCTCCTTCAAAATTTTATAGAGTTTAAACAGTGTAAAACTGGTCTATGTTGAAAATATTTACAACATAGCACACTATGGCACATTAAAAAAAAACACAAAGTTTATATAATATGGGTCATGATTTCAAACTCGTGGTCTATTATGATTTCTATACACTTGTTGAATCAAATTCAAATATGATATATTTTGTTGCGCCCAAAAAAACCAAGCGTGGTGAAATGGTTGATCCATTGGGAATTCTGCAGAGAGTTCGCATGGTAAACTCTAATGACACCTCTAATCGCGACCATTACATCACATAACCCATAATTCAAAGGCAACTTACAACTATAATATTTTTGATGACATTTCTCAAACTACATCTGCCATACTTGCTTTGGATTTACTTCAAACATGTACAACTCAATCGAAATCACTCCTTTCCAAATTAGGTACAATTAATCCTTCATATTTGTGATTAATCAAATTTGATTTGGAAAATTTAGAACCACATCTACCATCCACAGTCACATTACAAATTCTAGTAACCATCCAAAATGTCACTATCCATCATTGCGTCATTGACAAGAGTGCATCCACCTGTATCATGTTGAAGTTAGTTTAGAAAAATTGTGGATCCCCTGAATTCACTACCTCCTCACATTGAGGGAATACAATGGTCACCCTTCATCACTTGTGGGACTCTTTTAGAGCATCCCCGTTGAACTTTTTGGAAAGATATTTCTCAGAGATATTGAAGTCCTTGATGCCCATCTTGATTACAACATCTTGTTTGGACGAAGTTACATTATGCCATCAAGGCAGTGGCATCATCAATATTTTTCACCATGAGTTTCCCCTATAATGGGAAAATCATTTCCATTGATCAATTAAAACATTATGAGATGAGTAAGTCTTCCTCCCATGATAGCATGTTACCCTTTGTTGGGTTCGAAAATTAATTGGTCCCTTCCTTGACCAAAGTTGGTCCAAGAATATTAAAAAATTAAGCTCTTCTTGGCACATAGCCAAGAGACACATTAATCATAACATTGGTTAATGTAGCCCTTGTATGCATGATGGCAAGATTAGATCGTGACCACACTTAGTATCCTCAATAACCAACCCAACAAACCTCTAATCTTGTGACGAGAAAACCCCCATTTCACCCTTACGCGATTACTCAAACACCTTTCCTATATCCTCCACCTAGCTGTGTCTCACACCAAGTCATGGATAACCTTACCATGGATCCTGTGATGCCCTACTTGTATTTGAAACCCCAAGTCATGTCAAAAAGCTTAGGTGTTGCATCTACTTGATTGGTTACCTCAAACTCTATTCAGGAAACCTTACCACCTATACAAGGACCTGCATCGAATCCAGAGGGCACCACCAAAAAGGATAAAAGGAAATTAGAGAAGAATGACACCCCATCTACCTCTTCTCCTAGGGTACCTCCCCCCTGTGCACTATTTTATGTAACAGGACATGCTACCAACCTTGGAAGAGTTGAAATGCCTTCTTGATGCCCCAAATGAACCCTTACCTTGTCCCTCCCTACTAAGAGATAAAGCCACTGCATCTCATAATAAGATATTACACACAAACTACCCGTGTGCCATTTTCACGTAGCATGAAAATTACACTCACCATTTACATGATCTCCCTTTATATAAGGATACATTGGTTTCCCTTCATGAATCCAGTACATTCACTCCATTACTCCCTGCCACCCTGGCTACTGAGGGTGCAACTCAAACCATTTACTATGCCTTTGAGGAAGAAACCCCACAAGTAGCACAACCATGTGCTTCATGTCATCATACCTACAATTCTACATTATTTCCCCACTAAGATGAAGAAGAAGAAGATAAAAAAAATGATTGAAAACCAACCCTTTCATCTTCCCTCTGCAATGAACATGGACATTTGATCAATCATTTTCCAACCTTGAAACAAATTCTATATTTTCTTCATTCTTCTTTCCCAACCCATAAGCTTGCACACAAAAATAATTTAGAGTGAAAACACCACAATTTTCATATTTTCACACAATATGCACACCATACTCACCATTTCCTACACCTCCCAAGGTTTAGAGAGGGATGGGTTACATTATGACAAGCTGACGTGGAGTCATCTATTCTTCTCCCTACATCTGATAAAGCTAGGATTTATTGGTAGCATGCACCCACTATAGGCACACCACTTTTATATGTTCCACCCGAGTCACCACCAAGAGCCATGAGTGAATCTACACCATAGACTAACTAATACACAACCTCAAAACTTGCACCATGTGCCTTACACCTATGTGATATTTGTACTAGCACTACCCGTGCCTCATCCACATGTCTGCTTCTTCAAATATTTGGGTGGGTTACATAGCACGATGCCCCCCACACACAAACAAGGAAGAGTTTCATCCTAGAGAGGATGAATCCCTCACGTTGGCTCCCAAGACACCAACATGCTCCCAAGAGTCTTTTCCCATCCATCCTCATTCGATCATCAAGGAGGTACTCTTGCCCCCGAGTTCTAGTGACACGCAACACCATATTCGATTCATTTCTTCTTCCATTGGAACCATGATTAAAAGTCTTCTACTCATCATTCCATGGTGTGAGATCGCTTTTCCCATTTCGAATATTGCAACACCTATGATTTCATGGACTCAACCAGTCTATGCATTACCAACATCTCTTGTTTATATGGTAGTAAGTAAGAAATCATTCCCCTGCTTTTCAACTAGCACTTCCAAATGTCAACCATACCTCATGACCAATCACCCCATTTTTCACCTTTTGTGAGCCTCTTTCATTATAATGAGGAAATTCTTGAGGCCATGACAGAACTATAATGTCCTTGGGATTCCATGCATCATCACTATTTCTTCCTCCTAGAAAAAACATTTACACTGACTAACGCATCAGCTAATACCATTTGCACAGTAGAAACCAAATATTTCTTGTTTGAGGGCCAAGTAGATTAGGTCAAAAATCACATTCTAGTGCAAGATGCATTTGGAGAAGGGAACATGTACAATATCTCACAAACCATTAAGGTAGATATCTCAAGCAATCCTGACATCATCAAGGAGATCTCACTAGGAGTAACTTGTTCACCTAAAGAATTTGTCTCATACGAAGCCTTATTCCAAGAATTTAGAAATGCTTTTTCTGAGTTGTATTTTAAAATGCTTGGAATTAGCTCCACCATTATATAGAACCACATAAACACATGGCCTAATGCCTAACCTGTTAGGAAAAAGTAGTTCCAATTTCATCCATCCAAAGAAAAACCGATCAAACTCAAAATCGACAAGGTGCATAAGGCCAATTTACCCATGTACCCATCATGAAAAAAAAGGGCACCATATGAATTTTATTGATTTATATGATTTAAATAAATCTTTCCCTAGGGATATTATCCCACACCATTTATTGATTAGGTCATCGATGCTTGTGCGAGGCATGAAGCTTTGTCCTTCATGGATGGATTTTCAGGCTACAATCAAATCTAGATATGCCATACGAACCAATATAAAATCGCTTTCACCATTCCTTGGGGTACCTTCACATATCTAGTGATGCCCTTTGACCTTAAAAATGTAGGAGCCACTTTCCAGCGGAATATGAACTACATTTTTCATGATTTGGCTCATCTCATACTTGCCTATTTGGATGAACTTACATTCCATTCCAAAAAGCACTCATATCATCTCGAAGATCTCTGCCTTGGGTTTCAACGATGTTGACAATACAACCTATTCTTGAACCACCTCAAATGTGTCTTCTGCATAAATTCTAGGAGCCTATTGGGATTTATTAATTCCTAGAAAGGTATTAGGGTAGATCCATTGAAAGTAAAAACCATACATGAAATCCCACCAAGAATTCGAAGCAATTACAAAGCTTACAGGGTAAGGTCAATTTTTTACGTTGATGTGTTCCTAATTACACTACATGTTCTCATGGTTTTCTTCAACTTCTCCACCAAGATGTGTCATTCCAATGGGACAAGCAAACTCAAGAGTCATTTGAGGCTTTGAAATACACACTGTCACAAGTGCCATTAATAAGTCTGCTTGACCACAACAAGGACTACAATCTCTAATTTTCATCATATGATGTATTAAGTGCATGTGTGTTAATCCAAGAAGGCTTTGATAATAGAGAACAGATCATCTATTACATCAACAAAAACCTGATAGGACTTGCTTTGAATTATAAGCGAGTTGTTGTAGCTCCCAGAGAGAGCCTTGGATTACTTACAAGGCCAGTGCCTGGGCACGCATAGATTTTGTGTGTCTCACATGATTTTCTAGAAATGGAGACATCACATATAGTTATATATATTATATATATATATATATATATATATATATAGATATATAGATAATGGGTTGGTTCATTCACCTAAAGGAGTAAGACATGAATTTCTCGTACTTCTTCACATATACAAATCTCATAAATATGCATAAAACAGTGGAGGCCGAGTAGTTCAAGGACTTACAGTTTAATAAGATTTTGTAGAGAAATGATAGAGGATAAGGAGAAGGAGCAACTCATCATGTGGAGCTCAAAACATCAAGAATTCTATGCTTAACAAATAGAGTTTGCAACTTTAAGAATTCCTACACTTATTTGATTTACAGGTAGATATAATGGATGAGGGAGGGACTGAATGCTATTATTCATGTAGCACATATTTAAAGATATAATTTAAATAATCCATACAGGAACGTGCATAAACAATATCGATACAAATGAATTTGTGATATAGTTATAGGCACTTGCATTAACATATCGATACAAATGAATCTGTGAGGAAGCTTGAAATATTTCTAGTAGCTATGATTGCATGAATTCAGAGAAGAAACATGAACATAAATGGATATTAACAGATGAATAACATATTGTAATACTTGAAGGGGAAATCCCTACCATTTCCTTGATATTCTGAAAAATCTATATTACAAAACCATACAGTCTGAAAATAACATGTAGTGTCTTCCTTAGAATTTTTGAACCTTTGTTAAGTGTTGCTTTCCCCTATTTATATGGAGAGGGGAGCATAGACATTCATTCATCAAAAATATTTTCAGCCGAGTCTCAGATATCATATTGACTGGCTGTCTTGGATGGGGATGGTTCTGTGGCCCAAAAATATTACACAATTAATGGCCCCATTGAAAGGAGGCAAATGACAGGACATCAAGTAAGTAAACAGTCAGAAAGAAGCATTAATAAACTATCTCTACGCCCATCCCTATAATTGCTTCTGCTTCAAGTTGTTGTTAGCCCATTGTTTGGATTCTTGTGCTTCTCAGTCGACTCCCGTCATTTCTTCCTTTATTGCTTGAACCATTCATTATTTAAAGCTGGGAGTGGGCACCATCAACTCCATGCCGTAGTATTGAAACATAAGACCCCTGGGTGGTACTTCGTCTCTCTCTGTTATGGGACACCATGCCTGAGAATTAAATCCTCCCGAGCTACCAAGTCTCTTTCCACTCTTGTCAGTGCTGACCCCGATTCTGTGTCACAATGGGCCTTTTTCAATCATCCCATACCGTTTTTGAATGCACCACCTATTTTCCTTAAAGTCACAACTGTCAACCCGTCATGCCTTTAAATCCCTATCCTGCACTATTGGCGCCCTAAGATACCCGGTGATGTTATCTTGGTGGAAATATAGAGAAATTTCCCCTGCTTCCCTTTTGATATAAAAACATTGTGAAACAGACGAGTCCCGATCCCCCTTAGCTCCTTTCACTTTAGCCCCTTTTTGTATCTTTCTTCATATGATCAAGAGCTAGAACCAGGGGCTTAACCCAAGGGTGCCAGAGCCCTTTAAGAGCTTGTCTGGGAAGAATTTTTCCTTTAATACATGAAATCTCGCATACCATTGACTTACAACTTTTTCCTTTAATACCTTCCCTTGAACCTTACGATCGTTGATCTGCGGGATTGGGTCCACCCAAGTTATTGCAATTGCAATATGGGAGAGAATGTGAGGATGAGTGGGTTTTATGGAGGGGGTCGAGAGCGGTAAGTGGTAAGCGAGGGGGGGGGGTGTGAAATGATAGAGAGGGACACGTATCAGAGAGGATTGGTGGGGAAATTACTTTTTAGACCACCCCCCCCCTGCTGATAAAGGGAAACATGGTGGGGGTGGGGTTCGAAAAGGCCTGGAAGTCATTGATTTGTTCAGATTTGATTTGGACCATCCAGAGATGGGGGGTTGTTGAATGAGCAATGCAGCCTTTGAAAAGGGGCGGAACCGTCGACTTTTTAACTCCATTGTATAACCTATTGTGTCTAGGGGTTACCACATATCTCAATAATCAATTGCAAGATGGAAGGGGATTTGGCGGAGGAGGGACCTTTCCTTGCATGATCACCGATATGCGATTGTGATGGGTGACGTCATACTGCCACATGTCACCTTGTGAGTGGTGACATGTGTCACCTGAAAATACCCCCACAAGACCCCTGAAAATTCTAAATCTGCATGACACATGTCTTTAGTACCACCACGTCATTTTACGTACTGCCACGTCATTGTGATGTCAGCTGCCATGTCATACATATAGGCCAATGGTATTGCGCCATGTGACCCCTCTTGGAGGAGAGAGAAAGGGGCTTCCTATCCTTGATTTTTCATGGATTCCTTTTGTTAAATGAGTTTGGCCTTCCCCGATGACTTAACACTATTATTGAAAAATTGAAATATTTCAAGGCTTTTCAGAGTGGTACGCCTCCCCCTGGTTGAGCCGCCGATTGTGATGCCCTATGCTTGTCGGTCACCAATATGGTTGGAGCCTAGATCTGCCGATAGACTGAACCCACTGATATACGATTTACAATATCAATGATCATTTGATCACACTTTTTGATTTCTTCCTCTTTGGCGCTGCCTCAGTAAGCCGCCGATTTGAAATTTACGATAAGCTCGAACCTTCGATATATTTCTCTCCATCCCTTTAAAAGGAAACAAACCCTCTAAATTTTAACATGCCATATCTTTTAATCCATAAGTCCATTTTCGAACTTCCTTATATCGTTGGAAAGCTCATTATGGGCACTATGCAATGGAGAGGTTCTGATTTGGCTTTAAGTGCCCCTCTAGATTGGAATATGGCTTCAAATTTCACTATTTTTTGGAAACTTTGATCAACTAAAATCTCTAATGCAGTGAGTGACAACATTGGCTCCAATTGGGGACAGTCCCTTGATGACAATGTGTTGAGAACCTGTAGACCCGAGCTTTCCTTCCATTGGGCATGGATTCATTTTTAAACAATTATAATTCTGTGCAAATGGCTTTGTCAACATAAATAGAAAATTACATATAACATTTACAATACACACACTGGTATTTACAATGGGTGTGAGACAGGTACCTCTAGTTTTGGAAATAAAGTTTGAGGAACTGACCATTTATTGGTAGTTCCAGAGATTCACCATCTAGATTATTAAGAATGTATGTGTTATTTCCTCTTTCTTCTACAATATTGAAAGGGCTGAACCATAGCGGGTCGAATTTTCCATGTTTTCCTTTGTCTTCCCATCAGACGTCCCAGCGGAGAACTAAATCTCCTGATTGAAGCGATCGATCCTTAGCCTTCTTCTCAAACAAGGATTTCATCTTTTGTTGGTAATCTTACAATTTGCCCCACACCTGTTCTCTATTCTCCCGAAGCTCGATCAACTGATTTATCCTTCGTGTTAAGGCACTTTGCTCTTCCTCTGCTTCTTGTAGTAATCTCGCCACCAACATTTCTAATTGGATCAGGAATACTGTAGCCTTACCATACACTATCTCAAAAGGTTATTTCCCGGTGGATCTTCTAGGAGTTACCTTGTTGGCCGATAGGGAAAAATTTAGTTGGGAGTCCTAATTTCTTTGATTTTCGGGGTTGGTCTTTTTCAACACCCTTGCGACAATTTTGTTAGAGGATCAGCCATGCCAATACCTTGAGGATAATAGGTAGTGGAGTGCCCGATGATGATATTGAACTTATGGTAGAAGTTGGTGAAATTGGCAGATTTGAAGACCTAACCATTATCAGTGATAATTTTGAAGGGACAACCAAAACGAGACAATATGTTCTCCTCCATAAATTTTATCACCACTGAGTGTGTATCATTTCTAGTTGAGATGGCCTCTACCCAATTGGTGAAATAATATGTGGCCGTCAATATCCACTTGTGTTGGCCACTGGATGGTGGGTTTATTTATCCTATGAAATCTAGTCCCCGTTGTCTGAAAGTTTCTTCCACATGTACTGAAATCAGGGGGAGAGGAGAAATCTTTTGCCTCTCAGCAAACACTTGGCACTTCTGGCACAACCTAACTTGGGAATGAACATTCCCAAACAATGTAAGCCAGTAGAATCATGCCTTGAGGATTTTATGTGTTTTTGTATTCCAGTTGTAGTGTCCTCCACAAACACCTTCGTGAAAATCCTCAATCACCTCATGGGTTTCACCCTTCACCAAGCATAGCATCCATACTCCCGCTGGGTCCTTCCACTAAAGTAGACCATTGGATATGATGTATTTTTGCACTTGCAATCTCAAACTTCAGTATTTGGATTTATCTAGGCCCAACGAGAACCTCAGGAATAAGAGATAGTGAAGGATGTTCTTATACCAGGGTGACCCCTCATATTTGGCATAGATTTTCTACTTAGATGTTTTAATCCCACTCTGATGATCCTTTGGTCTACCTTCCTCTGTGATTAGGTTTATACCTAGAGCTTGGAAATTGGGTTCGGATAAAACCTTGGCAAACCCCTGGCCTTTAATGAGCTTGGTAGGCTTTATTTCTAGATCATATTCTTGTATTTTTTCTATCCACCTACCCTTGTTTCCTTCAATGTCTCCTTGCACTAGGATGTCCTTGGCTGCTGTCATTGGGAGAAATGTTGTGATTTATGATTACATCACATACATGTGAAATGCATTCAAAGCCTTGACTAGTGCATAGGCTTGTTTCTCCAATATGTTATATTTAAGCTCATCATCCCTAAGGACTTGGCTGAAGAAGGTGATGGGTTGTTCATAACCCTCTTTATTTTTCTGTAGTAGCACTACAACGATAATATGTGGAGAGGCAAAAGAAAAGATGTAGAAAGGCACTAATAGTCGGGGTTGACTAGTACTGAGGCTTCAACCAAATCTTCTTTAATTCTAATGAAAGAATCTATGGGGGCCAAGCTCCACCTGACTTCGTTTTCCTTCTTGAGCATGTCCATAATACCCTTGACAATTTCTGCATAGTTGGGTATGAATCTCCTCAAGAAATTTATTCTCCCTAGAAAGGTTTGAACTTCTTTCTTATTTATGGGAAAGGGAATATGGTTGATGGCTTTGACCCATTCAGGATCAATCTTTACTCCTTCTTGTGCTACTATGTGTCAAAGTAGCTTCCCCTCACTCAGGGTGAACTGAGGTTTCTTAGGATTTAGAGAGAGACCATACCTCCTACATTTTTCAAAGGTGATATTTAACTGGAGGATGTGATTTTCATCAATCTTGGAAAAGACTGTGATATCATCTAAATAAACCACCAAAAATTTGTCTTGGTCCCCTATGAAATCTATGTCCATGGATCTCTAAAATGTTGCCCCTACACTAATGAGACCGAATGACATGCGAGCATACATGAAAGTTCCCAACAGAGTGGTGAAAGGAGTTTTCTTTTGATGCTCAAGATGGACTGCCACCTGGTTAGCTAGAGAACCCATCCATCATGGACATTATGGCTGAGCCAGCCACCTTCTGCAATATATGGTCCATCTTAGGCAACATGTAGTTATCTTTTAGCGATGCCCTGTTTAGATTATGAAAATCTACATATAGCCTTCTTTCTCCGCTATTTTCCGAATATGGACTAGGTTGGCCACCCTCTCAGAGTACCTTAAAGACCCTATGATCTTTGCTTGTAGCATCTTTCTCACCTCTTTTTCAACGGAGAGGAGTAAAAGTGAATTTATCTACCGAAGTTTCTGTTTACATTGCTTTATTCCACTCTTCAAAGGAATCTTATGCTGAATGATATTAGTATCAAATGCTTTCAAATCGTTATAAGACCAAGAAAATACATCCTTGTAAATTTTGAATAGATTTAAATACCTTTGTCTGTATTGCCAGGGGATTCCTTTTGATAGCTTGATCATTTGGGGTTCCTCCTCTGAGCTGATGTTGTAGTCTTCTACTTGATCATCTATCTTCGGGAGCATTTGTTTAGAGACTATGTCATCCTTATTAAAGATCCTTTCCAATGGGACCAGTCCACACGGGATGGTGTTCCCTTTTAGTTGCAAAATTTTGCACCCAACCACTATGTCTTTCCACGCAGTGGTTTCATAATTTGCTTATTCTTCTTGTTGATCGATGATGGAGTGGGTGAACTCCCCAATGAATTATATGAATCTTTTTACCTTCTCGTCATCCTTGAATACCTGCTAGTGCTTGACATTATCAGGTATTGAAGGTATGTATCTGACTTCTACCTAATATCTGAGGAGTGGATTCTGAGGGGGCCTGAAACTGCTTACTTCCACGACAAGGGATTCAGCCATCCTGTTTCCTTCGATGGGCATAAATTGGATATTGAAGGCCAAGAATAAATTATCAATTCCCACACTTCATTCTGGTACGTCCTTAGCATGGGATATTTGGCCTGGCACTGATTTATGATCTGCCTTACGCCCAGCTCAGAATCTCCATAGACTGTTAGGCATTTAATATTCATACTTTTTTTTGTTTGTAACCCAAGGAGAAGTGCTTTGTACTCTGCCACATTATTGGTCGCCTCAAATCACAACTTTAATGAGATGGATATCAAGCTACCCTCTGGAGATACCAACAATATTCCAGCTCCATTTCCCTCTTTCGACTTTGCTTCGTTGAAGTAAAATTTCCATACTTCATTTCCATTTACACGATGGCGCTCTAACTTCCTTGTTAGGTGTACTAATGTTTACTCTATGAAGGCATCATCTTCTTCTAGGAATAGGTAGGAGAGGTCACTTTCTTTCCCATGCACTAGGGAATTTTCTAAGCCTTTTGCTGGGGTCACATTTTTTGTAAACCTGGATTCTCTGTACAACCTCCTCTTGAGAAATGGCAACAAGAAATTCCAGTTTAATTTGTCCTTGAATTAAACAGTGAATTAAATTTGAGTTCTATTCTCATAACAGCTTAAAATAGTTAAATCAAGTTTATTAAACTTACTTAACTTATGAAATTCGAGTTGAAATTATTTTGGAAGTCATGTATATGTTATCCCTACTTTGTAGGAGTCTAGTGTGAGTTAATTGTGAGTTGTAAAATGGAAGACTCATTTTCATGAGTCAGTTCAATTAAATTAGTTCTCAAACTTATTGAGAGAACTAATAGTGAGTTAATAGTCAGTGGTGACACTAATGAAATCCACAAGTGCTACTTTAGTTAACTAAATATTTACTCATTAGAAACTCATGCATGTCGATTTTGAGAAAGACCTAGTTGAGACTAGAGTGCAGGGACATTGTACTAGTTGTTTTAGATTTTTCTGAGTTGCACTAATAGTGCATGCAATCAGGCACTGATCCTTGAGGGATTGCGTTATTTTTAGAAGCTTTATTTCTCTTTAAATACAAGCTATCCTTCATATGAATTACACATTGGAATAGATATTTGGAGAGCTTGTGAAGAGGCTAAGATTTGGCCTTGAGCTTGCTTATGAGTTGGAGATTGAATTTGTTGAGTTCTGGGATTATTCTAGAGAGAACAAGCATTGTAATTTCATCTTGATTTTCCAGATTAATACGAAACAGATAGTGGGGTTTTGAGTTTTGTATTTCCTTGAATATTTATTGTGTTATGTGCCTTTGATTCTCTTCCTCTATTGATTATTGTTAGCTCGATGTTTATGGGCTTCTGCTGTAAAGAGTAGAAGTAGATTCTTGTCTCTTGCTTTAGAAAATTGTATTAGCTTATGAATCTATAGGATTTTCTACACCTCTGCTCGCCTCCAAAAGTGGGAATAGTGGCATAAGTCAAATCTAACTTGATATAGCCCCCCACCTTGGAACCCCAAGTCTAGATAAGAGCATGCCAAACCGAGGAGGAATATCAGCCACCACTATGTCCATTACCACACTCTTCACAAGGGTATGAGCCAGGTTTACCACCAAATCCTTTATCATCCCTAATCACTTGAATCTCTTAGAGTCAAAGGAGTATAGGTCCTTGTACGTTCTAGTGATCTCCAAGCCCATTTGTTCCATCACTATTAGTAGCATGAGGTTCTGTGAGGCTTTGTAGTCCAACATGAAATTATGCCATAGGAGGTCGTGGATTAATAGGGTCAAGTAGAAGGGTGCAGTAGAAGGGTCCAACTCTTCCACATGCGGACCAAAAACAACCATTGGCATCTCCTATTGAAGGTTTAAACTATCATGGGTTGGTGCTAAGGTAGGTGGATTCATGAATTGAGAGAGTTGATCTTTATAATTAGGCTACTTTAGAAGCTCAGTTAGAGGAACAATAATTTTTACCTTTTCAAGCTCCTTCTGGAGATTGAATGTGGGTTGGAATTTTTATGTACCTCCTGGCTTTGTTCCTTCTTCCTTCCCACTTGAAGTTTTCATCAGAACAGGTGCCTCCTTTTCTGTGTGTCCCTCGGGACTATTGCTTTCCTTATTGGAGAGGAATTTCATCTTCGAAGGGGCAGGATTTAACTTGTCTTTCCCTTTATCTAGTACTAGAGGAATAACTTGAGGAGAAGCTCCCTCTTGTTGTTCTGGTTCTCTTGACCTCTTCTTTTAAGATGTTATAACATAATTACGTCATAGCTATGCTTGCATGGAATCTGCAAACTATTTGCAATAATAATCTATATCTTCCACATCTATTGTTGCTTCTCTATCATGACTAGCCTCCTAGTGAGCCATATTCTCATGTTCTTCTTCAGAAAAAAGTACAAATTTCCTTGCATCTCATGTGTATCCAACAATTGCTCATCGGGATCCTCTTCTAAACATAGAGGATGAGGGATCTGGTCGAGTTGTTCCTTTCTCTCCCTTAGAAATATTTGTATGGAGGACTTCTATATCGTGGGTTTTAACTCTGGTTGTTGACTTGAGAATTCTGTTTGGAGAGGCTCTTGTTCTCAATTTCAAGATTTCCAACCTTCTATAATAAACTCCTGATGATTTTTTCCAGTTCATCCATAGTTTGTTCTAGTGATTATCTATCTCGACGAGAGGAGGATGCCTCTTCTTTTCCTCTTTTATTCTCAATCAGGTCTTTCTTTCCTCTTGACTTTCTTACTGAGCTAAACTTTTCTCCCACCTCAAGTGCATCGATTTGGAGTTTATCTAGAGTGAGAGATTTCCTTTCCCTTAGAGTAAAGCCAAATTCAGATTCAAAGGCTCCCAAAAAAGCTACTCGAGCAGCAGCTGAAGGAGGCTTTATCTTAACTGGCATGTTATTGTACTGCTTGTTGAACCTTCCTATAAATTTTGAGATATCCTCTTTTGGCTTCTTCTTTATGGCGTTAAACTTTGTGAGGAGGTAATCATAGTTTCTCTTTTCACCCCATTTCTATGTGAAAGAGTTCTCAAGTTCCTCCCAGATAATGATGGATGCATTGGGTAGGGCTTTAAACCACTTTCTAGCCTCTCCATCGAGGGATTGTACAAAAAGCCTCATGATCCATTTGTTCCACGTTTAGGTTCTCAACAAAGGCACTGAAGGTTTTAATGTGTCTTTGTGCCATGTTATCATCTTCCCCATTGAACCTAGGGAGATGCTTTAGGTAGTCCTGAGGCATTTCACTTAGAGTTTGAGGTAAATTAAGAGGCGCATATTTATTTAGCAAAAAATCCGGAAGAGCCATATAGATTAATGGAGGGGGATTAAGACTTGTCTAAGGAACTTGGCCCAAAAACACAGTGGTAGGAGTGGCTAGAATGAATGCAGGGTATGTCAAGGCCTTAGGAACAAATCTTGAGTAGTGAGTAACAACGAGCTGAGAGATGGATGAGGGAGCTTCAAAGGCTGGTGAGATGGTAGCACAGGTGGGGGGGGGGGTTTCTCTTTCTAGACTTTTCTAAAAATTATTTTCTCTGGGTCAGATACAAATGGGGCTTTTTGCTTAGAGGTATCTGAGTGAGTGTAATGCTTCTTAAAATTTAGGATGATGAATGATGAGGAGGTTTGTGTGGAGTCGCCAAGGTGAAGTGGATGCAATCATAAATTCTTTGCTCACCTACACAAAGAGTGCTCAATTTGTCATATCCCAGGGGAAAAATCCTTCATGACGTCCCCGGCAATGGCACCAGTAGATGTTGTATCTCCGAGAGACAACTTCGGATTTCTTATAAGACCAATGCCTGGGCACATCTAGATTTTGTGTCTCATATGATTTGCTAGAAATGGAGACATCAAACACACACACACACACACACACACACACACATATAGATATATAAAATGGGTTGGTTCATTCACCTAAAGGAGTAAGACATGAATTTCTGGTACTTCTTCACATATACAAATCTCAGAAATATGCATAAAACAATGGAGGCCGAGTAGTTCAAGGACTTATAATTTAATAAGCTTTTGTAGAGCAATGATGTTGAAAATGCCACAAGATGATGGAGCTTAGTCAAAAGAAGTCGCCTTCACTAAGTGGGCCCGTAGGCTATTTTTGGTGCAAAGTCTATTTTTAGACTATGTCTATTTTTTGACATATGGATCATGGTCTATGAGTTGCAGGATGCTATTTATGGATGATTTTTCATGTTGGTAAAAATAGATGGACTTCTGTTTTTAGACATATGGGTAGAGTATATTTTTAGACTGCAAGTCAAAAATAGAACTGTCGAATATTATTAGCTCTTAATAATATTTGGACTATAAACATTATCTTATCCTCTTGGAGCACTTCAGTTTGAGCTACGGATGTGGCACATGCAACTACCAGAAGGAAATACACTTTTCTTATGGGTTAGTTGAGCTATTGCATGATAGACTTCAGTTAGAACTCAAGTGATTGAGTTTGGTGGAGTTTGATTGAGGAGTTGATGAGTTGTGTTCAGTTTGACTTAGTTGAACTAGTTGTAATTTAGTCTAACTGACACAAATACACTAGTGAAGAGTGGTGTTGAATTAATTATAAATTATTCAATAATTATTACTCATAAATAAACTAAAAATACTCAGTTAATCAGTGCATGGACAGTTCAGTGGAGACAAGGTTAGAGGTGGGTGAAGGGTGAGACTACTATCAGTTGGACTATAGCTGTGCATGAGATTTGCACAATCATTGATTGAGATTGCCAATGAGGATTGCGCAGTACAAGCCAAGGGAAAACGAGCTTGGATTAGATCCATTCTCAATAGGTATTGCACAGTGGAGGCAGGCAAACAGCGGAGGAGATTTGAACCTGTGATTGATTCAGAACTGAGCTAGTTTGTGTGTGGCAGGTGGAGATAGTACTGAGTACTTGTGAGGAGTATTGTACTATGTATTGTTACATGTTCTCTATCATCATAATATACAGATAGTTGAGGGGTTTTCATCTGTATGCTTTCCCCATTACATACTGTGTTGATATGTGTGATTGATGTTTCAATGTGCGCATGAGATTGTTTCTTTAATTCCGCAAATTGATGATTAACATAAAGGAGGTTATGTATTATGCATGAATTCCACAAATAGTGTATAATCAGGATAATATTTGTGAATAAGTGTCATATTATTCAAAAAACAAAATCTACATGGTATCGGAGCTAGCTGATTTGTAGAAAAAGTTTATACATGGTATCAGAGGGAAGTTGATCATCAGTTCTATTATTCAGAAAGTGATTACATTTTATTTCTTCAGGCAGAGTTTGTAATCGGGCTATGTAGCCTCTGGATTCATCCTTCTTTTGGAAGGTGAGATATCCAGTGAATGCCCATACAGTCAAGCTCTGTGCGAGAAATATTTGTTCTCACGAATTTTAGATCAGAAGCGGTTGAGTTTTGAGCTGGTGGAATTCGAATTTGTAGCAGTGTTTTCTTGGTGTCAAAGTTGAAATGTCTTTCAACGGATTGCGATTGGAGT
>APFE030949670.1:40923-61382 GCA_000404065.3 Pinus taeda | reverse complement strand
TATAATATTAATCTTAGAGTTTATATTCCTAGGGTTTAATATTAATCCTAGGCTCTAATGCTATTCTCTTGGGTTTATAATCCTTCTGGTTTTTAATATTAATACAATGTGTTTATTAATCTCTTAGGTTTATAATATTGATCCTAGGGTTTCTAATACTAATCATAGGGTTTATATTGTGAGGGTTTTGTCAATCCAAGAGGTAACTCCTCAAATGAATTATGTTTATTCATTAAGATTATTCATGGTTATATACATGAGGGAGTGACTCTTGGTCTTCACCTCCCGATGACTCTTCATTTTCCATTATTTACTATTTACATTATTTACAAGTGTTCACCCAATCCCAATGATTAGGTGTGAACATTCCCCCCCTTAATCTGAATGGATGTTGGTGAGTCCAAGCATCGTTTTGAATCTTTCAAAATTTTCTCTTCCAAGAGCTTTGGTGAAGTTGTTTGCAATCTACTCATTAGTGGAAAAATGGCATAGATGGATTGTCTTGGCCTCAACATGATGTCGAACCATATGGTATTTTGTATTGATGTGGTTCGTTCAATCATGGAACTTTGGGTTCTTGGCCAACTTTATTGCAGAGGTGTTGTCAATAATGAGTGGAGTTGAATGTACTTGTTTTACCTACAAATCTTCTAGAAGTTTCCTGAGCCATATAATTTCTTTTATTGCCTCAGCTGCTGCCACATATTCTGCCTCTGTTGTGGAATCTACTAGAACTGATTGTTTGTGTGATCTCCAAGAGACAACTCATGATCCAAAACTCATAGCATAACCTAAAGTAGATACCCTAGTTTCTTTGTCCTCATCGAAGTCTGAATCAGAGTATCCAATCAAGATGAAGTCGCCCACCTATGTATACTTGAGTCCAACGTCTTGGGTTCCCTTCAAGTAGTTTAGAACTCTTTTTGCATCAGACCAATGTCCCTCACAAGGCTTTTGCATAAACCTGGAGAGGATTCCAACAACAAACAAAATGTCTGGTCTGGTAGTAGTCAGGGAATTTAGACTTCCTACAAGTTGTCTATACTTTGTTGCACCCTCAAATTCTTTTTCTTCAATGGATGTGAGATTTAAGTTTTTTTCTGTTGGAGTAATCAGAGAATTGTACTCAGCAATGCCACACCTGTTCAGAAGATCTCCAATGTACTTCTTTTGAGAGAGGAATATAGACTCCAGATGTTGAGTTACTTCAATACCAAGATAGTAGTGAACATAGCCCAAGTCAGTCATTTCAAAACCTTTCCTCAATTCCTTTTTTATGGATGAAATGTAGCTCTAATTATTCACTGTCATCAAAATATCATCTACATATACCAAAATATATACAACTATTTTCCCAACTTTATTGACAAACGAAGTTGCATCATTAAGATCATAATGTTTGAAGTTGAGTTTCAGAATATGCTCAATTAAATTTTCATACTAGGCTCCCAGTGCTTACTTGAAGCCATACAAGGATTTCACAAGTTTGCATACTTTATGTTCATGTCCCTTCACAACAAATCCTTCTAGCTGGGACATAAAAACATTTTCTTTTAGATCTCCATTCAAGAAAGCAGTTTCTACATCCATTTGATGGACTTTCCAACCGTTCTGAGTTGCTAAAGGAATGAGTGTCTGAATGGTAGCCCATTTTTCTATGGGGGAAAAGTCTCCTCATAATTGACCCCTTCCTTATGTGCAAAATGATTTTCCACAAGCCTAGCTTTGTGCTTGTCAAGTGAGCCATCAGCTTTATAATTGTTCTTGTAGACCCACTTGCAGCCAATTGGTTTGGCTCCCAGTGGAGGATCAACCAACTTCCAAGTGCCATTCTTTATGAAGGCATCATACTCCTTTTGCATCACTTCTTTCCATTCATCATGAGAAGTGGCTTCTTTGAAGGAAGTTGGTTCAAAATCTGTAGACAAATTCAGTTCACAATCATAAGAAACATCCATATCAATAGGTGAATCAGAATCATCTACATCACCTCCATTTTTCCTGGTTGAATTTCTTGTTCTTGTCTTTCCAACCTCATCAAGATGAACACTTTCAAGTGTCTTTGTCAGCCACTGTGGGGGACCTTTTTGAGATGGTCTAGGTTGCTCAGTTGACAGAGTTGGGATTGAATCAAGATTGAGTCTCCCAATTATGTCAATCACATCACTCAAAGTATCATCAGTGGTTGGAGTTTCATGTGGGGGGGAGAGTGCTTCAGAAGAATATTCCACATATTGATCTAGTATAGAAATCCCCCCTTCAAGATGTGGAATCTGATTATCAAATTCTTGAAATGATTTTTCATGTCCGAATCTATCCAAGCGATCAATTTTTCGCTCAATAACATTGTCATCTTTGGGATATTCAAGAAAGATTACATCTCTAGATACAACAAAGCTCTTATTAACTTCATCACAGAGATTTTATGCTTTGGAGGTATTTGAATACCCCAAGAAGATACACTTACGACTCCTTGCACCAAGTTTGTTTCTATGTACCTTTGGTATCAAGGCATAATAGGTGGAACCAAAGGCCTTGAGATGCTTTACTAAAGGAATGTGGCCATAGCACATTTCATAAGGAGTCTTGTTTCTAGTAGCATTAGATGGAAATCTATTCTTTAATTATCAGGTTATGGTGCGTTCAGGCCACAACGGATAGTGAAAATATAATATAGCAGTTATTAAAAAATACCATAGGGATAGTATGACAGAGATCGCAGAGAGTGGTGGAGAATAGAGGGACAAAATATGGCAGAAAACTAATCCCATGAGTTACACAAAAGATAAATTTAGGAGTTGGCTCTGATACCATGTTAGGCAAGGAGGTAACTCCTCAAATGAATTATGTGTATTCATTAAGATTACTCATGGTTATATTTATGAGGGAGTGACTCTTGGACTTCACCTCCCGATGACTCTTCATTTTCCATTATTTACTATTTACATTATTTACAAGAGTTCACACAATCCCAATGATTAGGTGTCAACAAGTTCAATATTAATCTATGGATTATAATATTAATCTTAGGGCTTAATATTAATCCTTTTAGTTTAAAACCCCTTTGGTTTATATTATTAAACCCTTAGGTTTATTAATATTAGGGTTTATATTTCTAGGATTTAATATTAATCCTAAGTTTTAATGTTATTCCCCTGTATTTAAAATTCTTTGGGTTTTTAATATTAATCCCTTAGTGTTTTCATATTAATGCCTTGTGTTTATAATATCAATCCGTTGGGTTTATTTATCTAAGGGTTCATATTCCTAGGGTAGAATATTATGATAGGGTTTATATATTAATCCTAAGGTTTAATATAAATCCCTTAGGTTTATAATCCATTGGGTTTATAATATAAATTCTTAGGGTTTACAATACTAATCATATGTTTTCTATTCCTAGGGTTTAATATCAAGCCTAGGGTTTACAATATTACTCCCTTGGGTTTAAAAATTATTCCTCTTGGTTTATAATCCATTGAGATTATAATATTAATCCCTTATGTTTATAAATTCCTAGGGTTTACATTCTGATGCAGCCCAACCTCTCCAGGCCGCAACTACCAGGATCATCCCAACATCCATACATACAAACCATGCATTCAACACACGCCAGTGTGCTCTTAAAGATAATTTATAAAAACCATGACCCAATTCATAACCCAATAGAAGATACGTTATACCATCATTTCAATCCTCATAAAAACCTTCCAAACCAACAAACGATCTCATATACATTTGTTGGATTTCACCCTTACCTTTAAACCATGCTATTTACATCAAACAGTGGCGATATTCAATTGGCGGTCAACATAATAGATATATATCTCTTACCTTATATATGTCCACGACATCTTCTTTATCATCATGGCAGTTATAAGTTAGATTTTACCATAGCAAGCTCGGATATAATGGCCGATGAATATATATCTTCGTTTTCAACACAGTTTCGCTGATGCTTATACAACTCGGCGGTCGTTCAACAGTGGACTTCTCAACAGAATTATATGTGACCTTTGGTAACTCGCCAGTTCCGCTTTTCTGTAGTCGATTCAATGGACATATGTCCCACGGAATTTCCTTACGTCCCCTGGTGATTATGCGCTGGCTCTTTCCATGACAAAGCTCTTATATAGATATATCTCAGCCTCCCTCTTGCGCAACTCTTTCACATGTCACTACATACTTTGATATCGAACACATAAATAGATAAACCACAATTACGCAGGCTATACATTATATTAAATCGTTCCAATTCCAAAACTCGGCCTCAAATCGCCTCTTCACTTGCATTCAACAATGATATAACACTCAGAAATTACATATAATAATTAAAACCCATCAATACGCAGCAAAAGCATCAATACGGAAATGGAAAGACGATTCCAGCCTTTCTATACACAGTGTAATAATTACTCAACGCATCAATAGCCTATATAAACATGAAATGAAAGGGAATTTATTCAGCCATTCATCATACAGTCAATACATATATCAACTGCGCACTAGAAACACCAATCGGCCTCTGCTTCTGCTTAGAGCTCTCACTCTCAAACTAACACGCTGACTGTGTATTTCTGTCGATGTATATTCATTTGTAACATTTCCCATCAAAATGACACGACTGTTATATTCCAACTATTCGTTCCTCCTCAGGTATCCGGATGCCAGGTCGCCTGCTCCAAAGTTTCAACCACGCTGATCCTTCTCGGACAATAAGGTTTCAACCTCAAATGCGCCAATACGTCCAGAATAAACCTTTACAATTGCATGGATAGAAACTGCAGTTTATAACGTTAGCCGGATCTCTTCCTTACAATCGGTGAACGCATGAACATATAACTACAGTTACATTATTCGCTTCCACTTACAATCCTCGGCCCCTGTCCTTGTTACGGATATGAATGGTTAAGCCTTAGAACAATGATGCGTTCACATGAGGTATCAACGTTTGCTCTGCAGTTATTAAATCTTTGTCAAACGAAGGTTCGACTCTCGCGCCACATCTTCAAGATCTGCAAACTATGATTGGCACACCCGGTTCGTGATACCTTAGGCTTCAAAGAGCAATCGTTGTATATATATGCGTATTAACAGAATCCGGCCATCAATTAAACTTGAACAGCAAGCTATCCGTATACACCCGACATTCAATCTACAATGTTGAACATGCATAACAATTACTATATGCAGCCAATAGAAACATCTACCTACGCTCGGCGCAGGCTACCAGCAGGCTCTGAGACCGCCAGACAACTTCAGATCTTCTAACAGTTCCACATTAAATAACATTCATATATATGCGCCACTGCATAAATGTGCAAATTCAACATTATATAATCAGCCAATGCGCAGGGTGAAATAAGGCCATTAGCCCTTTTTACAAATTACATCCATACAAATAGAAGTCAATGGATTCATATTCACATAAGACAATATCTACACAGAGTTCTCTTCATGGCCAGATATGCAAATCCATGGCCCTTTTACAACTGCCCGAAGGCTTCCAAGGAGAACTTCTCACCCTCACTCCCTCACTCCTATTCTATCTTTTTCTCAAAACTTCTTTTGTTTATACAATTTGAAAATATCATTAAATTAAATGCTAAATCCCCTTAGTATCTCAACAAATCCCTAAATCTCTCAACATCCCTAAAAGATAGATTCTCATCCCTAAGACTTAGAAAATAATTCCAACTTAGGCTCCCTCATTAATTCTAACTCTATTTTCTCTCATATTCCTTAAAAGAATATTTACAAAATCCTCACCTTCTCCTATTTTATTAAAAGTAACAAATTAATTAATAAAATATTAAGAATTGTCACACCCCCTTTAATCACATATTTACAATGAAAAAAATGGTCTTGATGCTCCTGCATCACATTCTTAGGGTTTAATATTAAGCTTAGGGTTTACAATATTAATCCCTTGGGTTTATTAGTTTTAGAGTTTATATTCCTAGGGTTTAATATTATCCCCTTAGATTTAAAATCCCACGGGCTTACAATTATTCCCTTAGGTTTATAATATTAATCCCTTGCGTTTAAAATTATTCCCCTAGAATTATAATCAATTGAGTTTATAATATTAATCCCTTAGGTTTATAAATTCGTTGGATTTATAATATGAATCTCTTGGGTTTATAATATTAATCCTAATGTTTATAATATTAATCTTATGGTTTACAGTCCTAGGATTTAATATTAATCGTAGGCTCTAATGTTATTCCATTGGATTTATAATCCCCTGGGTTTTTAATATTAATCCAATGGATTTATTAATCTCTTAGGTTTATAATATTGATCCTAGTGTCTCCAATATTAATCATAGGGTTTATATTCTAAGGGTTTAATACTAAGCCTATGGTTTATAATATTAATCCCTTTAGTTTATAACCCCTTGGGTTTATAATATTAATCCCTTTGGTTTATTGATCCTAGTGTTTATGTTCCTTGGATTTAATATTAAACCTAAAGTTTAATGTTATGTCAACCATGGTCCAACATCGCATTGTGACAAATATTGTCAATACTAAAACCAACCTTGGTCAATCATGGTCAACCATGGTCCAACGTCACATTGTAACAATGATTCTTTCAATATGAAAATCAATCACAATCAACCATGGCCCAACATTGCATTGTGACAAATATTGTGTCAATATGAAAATCAATCATGGTCAACCATGCTTGTTTTAGGGTTTATAATATTTACCTTAAGGTTTATATACCTTGGGTTTATAATATCAATCCCTAGGGTTTATTAATATGAAGGTTCATATTCTTATGGTATAATATTATGATAGCGTTTATATATTAATCCTAAAGTTTAATATAAATCCCTTGGGTTTATAATTTGTAATATTAATCTCTTGGATTTATAACTTCTAATATTAGGGTTTATAATACTAATCCCTTGGGTTTATAATATTAATATGTTGATTTTATTAATCCCTTCAGTTTATAATGCTAATAATTAGTTGAGTTCATTAATCCCTTGGGTTTTTAATCCCTAGGGTTTATAATATTAATCCCTTGGGTTTCTAATATTAACAATTAGTTGGGGTTATTAATCCCTTGGATTTATAATGTTAATCCCTTGGGTTTATTGATTGCCTGTGTTCATAATCCCCAAGGTTTATAATATCAATCCTTGTGTTTATTATTCCCTTAGGTTTTTAATATTAATCCATTGGGTGTTAAATATGTTTGGTTTTTAATATGAATAATCCCTTGATTTTATTAATCCCTTTGTTTTATAATATTCATCTTTGGGTTTATAGTATCAATCCATTTGGTTTATAATATTTATCCCTTTTACGAACAATAACTATAGTAATTATTGATAATAAATATTTAATAATTATTAATAATTAATAATTAATAATTAAAATATTAATTTTAGGGATTATTCTTTTTAGTATCAATATTTATATATTTTATTTTATTTTATTATAATATTTATATTTATGTTTATGTTTAGGTGATTAATACCAATGTCATATTATTGCATTTATAAAATTAATTCCTTCGGTTTATAATAGTAGGGTTTATAATACTAATCTTGGATCACTAGGGTTTATAATCTTGGGTCTATAATATTAATTCCTTGAGTTGATTTCCCCTTGGGTTTATAATATTAATCCTTTGAGTTTATAATATTGGGGTTTATAATATTGGATTTATAATATCGCATCTAGTGTAAGGGTTTCAAATGTTGGATTTTTAATACTAGGGTTTATAATATTGAATTTCATAATTTTAGGGTTTATAATATTAATATTAATGTTAATCCTTTAGGATGATTAATCTATTGGATTTACTAATCCTAAAGGTTTATAATATTTATCCCTTGGGTTTATAATATTAACCCATTGGGTCTATGATTCCCAAGGGTTTATTTTTTATTAATCTTAAGGTTTAATATTCTCTTAAGGCTTATAATCATAAGGTTTATATATTAGTCCCTTGGATTTCAAATATTAATCCCTTAGGTTTATAATCTTAAGGTTTATAATTGTAGGGTTTATAATATTAATCCTAGGGTTTTTAATCTCTTGGATTTATAATATTAATGCTAAAGTTTATAATGATTTGTGCTTACAATATAAATCTTAGGGTTTAATATTGTTCCCTTGGGTTTGTTAGAAATATTTAGGAAAATTAATTTTCGCGGAGGGGCAGAGAGTTAATCCCGAAGCTACTTTCGCACACCGTAGAGATAATTTCGTGCAGCTACCTTCGCGCACCGTGGAGCTATTTCAGAGACCTGGAGTTAGTGGAGCTATTACGCAGACTCAAAGATAAACAAGATAAGGTTGGAGCAACACAATAAAAACTTAGTATTGAATTTTAAAACATGACAATACATTCATATGAGGTTGCGGCTCATTCACCAAGTAAAAACAAAAATTTCATGCGAAATAACGGACAGTAAAATACAGTAATTGTTGTTTTCACGCGCCCATCAAAATTTGCTCCACCATTTCCATAATGGTCCTATTCTTTTTTTCTACCACACCATTTGTTGCAATGTATATCTTGTTGTAAATTGCTTATGAATTCCATGCTCCCTACAAAAACGAAAGAAATCATTTGAGATGTATTCTCCACTTCTATCAGTCCTAAGTATTTTGATGTAATGTCCGCTTTACTTCTCAATAAGAGCTTTGTATTGTCGAAAGCACTCAAACACTTCACTTTTCTATTTTAGGAGAAAGACCCATGTCTTCCTTGTGTAGTCATCTATGAAGGTCAATACATAATGACTACCACCAATTGATGGTGTCTACATTGGTCCACATAAATCTGAGTGGACAATCTCCAAAGGTTCCTTTTCCCTCACTGACTTTCCTGCTAGAAATGTCCTCTATGTTTTGCTTGCCCAAGATACATCGTTCACATATGTTATCTGGTTTTTCTATGAGTGGTAAACACTTCACCATGCCTTTCCTATGCAGCAAATTCAAACCCCCAAAGTTGAGGTGTCCAAATCTCAAATGCCATAACTAGCTTTCATCTTTTACCTCTGCTTGAAAGTTTACTTGTATGACAACTGCCTCTTTTCGCGCAGCTTCTTGTGAGTTCATTGAGAGTTGTGCTTGTGCACCTTCTTTCTGCAAATCTGATATTATTTTTAAGGGAAATATTCTATTGATTGTCATCTGAACCTTTACAATCAACTATCTGCTTGGAGGCCTATCCAAAATTGTGCATACATCATTCTTAAAGAAGACATTGTAGCCCTTTTGCATGAGTTGTCCAATGCTCATGAGATTATGTTTTAGACCGGGGACAAAGTAAACATCTGAGATGTATTTCTTCTCTCCCTTCTTTGTTAGGATATTAAATCTTCCTTTTCCCATGACAGATACTTTGTTATCAGTCCCTAATGTCACTTCAGATTTCACACTTTCATCTAGATCAGAAAACATTTCTATGTTTTCTGACATGTGGTTGCTACACCCTAAATCTAGATACCATATATCACTCTGTTTTTTTTTTGCTACATTACAAGCTAAAAACATGTTATCATGCTTCTGATTTTCTCTTGTGAAATTTACACTTGGTTTGTTACTAATATCATATTGCTTCTTTTTACATTCATTTGCATAATGACCATACTTCTTATAGTAATGACATTGAACTTGAGATTTATCATACGTCTGACCTTGTGCTTGATTTTGGCTTGGGCCTTGACTTGGATTTTGATTGCTGCCTCTTCCATTTGAGCTTGAAGGGTTGCTTCTTCCACCTCTGGGTGGGCTTCTTCCTCTTCCTCTAGCAAATGATTTTCCTCTGCCTCATCCTTGACCAAATGATACTTGTGTCTTGAAGGAATGCTCCAATGAGGAGCTTGATGCTCTATTCAATCTATGTTCATGAGAAATCAGTGATGCATTAAGCTCATCCACTGAGAACTGTGAAAGATCATTTGTATCTTCTATGGCCACAACAATGGCCTCAAACCTTGCTGGAAAACTTATCAAAAATTTCTCAACTATTCTTCTTTCCTCAAGTATCTCACCATGATACCTGATTTGAGTAACCAACCCACTTATATGTGTAAAACATGAGTCTATATTTTCAGACTCTTTCATACAAAGTGTTTCAAAATTTCTCCTTAACATTTGCAGCTTTGATGTCTTGACTTTTTCCATGCCTTGGTAGGTTGTCTAGAGGGTTTCCCATGCTTGCTTTGACTTCGTTGCTGCTGCAACCCTTGGGAAAATACTTTCATGAACTGCTTGGAAAATATAAAACAGGACTTTTGAATCGACTTCGTTGCTGCTGCAACCCTTGGGAAAATACTTTCATGAACTGCTTGGAAAATATAAAACAGGACTTTTGAATCCTTTTTCTTGTTGTCCCTTAACACATATTTTTCTTGTTGAGATAAGGCATTGTATGCTGTTGCATATGTTGGTTCTTGAAAACCATTCTCCACCAAATCCCAAGTGTCTTAGAAGAAAACAGAACCTTCATTGTAATAGCCCAATAATCATAATTTTTGTCATTTAACTGACTTATTTGAGGATTAGTCAAGCTTGTGCTTGATGTTGCCATTTCTGAGTGTAAAAAAAAAAACTTTCTACTTGTTGGTAAATATGCTAAAAACAGTGTGCCCTCAAAACAAAAAAAACTTTCTGCTTGTTGGTGAATATGTTAAAAACAGTCTGCCCTCAAAACAATTCTTATTGCTAGTAAAAACACTTGTTTTTACACTAACAATATTTAACCCCCTCTGATACCATGTTAGAAATATTTAGGAAAATTAATTTTGGCAGAGGGGCAGAGAGTTATTATTTTCGCGAAGCTACTTTCGCGCAGCTAGCTTGGCTCACCACGGAGCTTATTTCACCCAGCTACCTTCATGCACGTGGAGCTATTTCATAGACTTGGATTTGGCGGACCTGGATTTCGCAGAGCTATTACACAAACTCAAAGATAAACAAGATAAGGTTGGAGCAACACAATAAAAACTTAGTATTGAATTCTAAAACATGAAAATGCATTCATATGAGGTTGCAGCTCATTCACCAAGTAAAAACAAAAATTTCACGTGAAATAACACATAGTAAAATACAGTAACTGTTGCTTTCACGTGCCCACCAAAATTTGTTCCACGATTTTCTTCTTACAGACTTCACTCTTCTTTTTTTCCAACTCTCTTACTCTCTAACCTGTCAAAATGAATTTTTACATTCATATTAACACAACATACAATTTTACATTTAATCCATGACAAAGCGAAATTAATATGATGTTGTTGTTGAGTGTGATCAGAATCATGTAGGTGTTTCTGGAGTTTGGGCAATAGTCTCTGAATGAATACTTATCCATATATTGACTGCTTTATATTCTTTGTTGTGTTTCAGAATGGCTCAAGTCTGGCTTTAGTCCTTCCATCTTCAAAGAGAGACGCACTCTGCAAAAATACGTCTCACAAGTATGGCTGTTGTTAGGCTGTTTATTGTGGTGGTTGGGATTATTATTTCCAACAGAGTTTATAATATTAATCTATTGAGTTTATAATATTATTAAACCTTATTAATCTCTATTAATATAATTAATATACTATATTATTTATATATGGGTCAATATTATTAACATTGTGATTATAATCTAAGTATATATAAAGAATATTGATAGTTATATTAATATGTTAATAAATGTATATTAATCATTAGGATAATGGTGAGAAATAAATAAGTACTATTAAGTAATTTTGTTGTGTTAAATTATAAATATTTTTTATATATAAGATTGTTACTATTTTATTTAATTTAATAATATGAATTATTATTTCTAATAAACAAATTAACACTATGCATCTAATAATTATTAATGTCATTGATAAATTTCTTAAAAACTATAAAATCTTTTAATTGATTTTCCTAAAAAGCAATCTTGCTTTTTGCTCACTATTTCTGAGAATGCTTTTTTATTTATTCCAACTTCGAAAACTTCGAAAAGACGGCAAGATTTAATTAATCCCTT
Source organism: Pinus taeda (assembly GCA_000404065.3). Lineage (NCBI taxonomy): Eukaryota > Viridiplantae > Streptophyta > Pinopsida > Pinales > Pinaceae > Pinus > Pinus taeda. Next base: position 49,382 of record APFE030949670.1, on the reverse strand, counting down.
GAGTGCGGTCTTTCTTTTTGAAAATGAGAATGCTTTTTCATTTATTCAAACTTTAAACAGGTGACAAGATTTAATTAATCTAAGTGAGGTCTTTCTTTTTGAAAATGAAAATGAAAATGCTTTTTCACTTATTCAAACTTCAAACAAACGGAAAGATTTAATTAATGTGAGTGCGCTCTTTCTTTTTTAAAATTAGCAGCGGAGAAAATCTCTAGGAAACAGGGGAAATCTCTAGGAAACAAGAGATACAATTCCCTGTTAATGTGAGTGCGGTCTTTCTTTTTTAGAATTACCAGCGGAGAAAATCTCCGAAAGATTTTTGACAATGCAAGGACGGTCTTTTCGTCACTAAATTTACTCCCGTGGTGTCTGCAACCAATGCATTTTGATTATTTTTATTTTATTAGTGATATTCTTTCTTACTTTTGCGGAAACTGGGTATTTACCATCATTGTTTATAAGTCAGTGTCTAATTTACTCCGAGACAATGTAAGGACGGTCTTTTCGTCACTAAATTTACTCCCGTGGCGTATGCAAGTTGCATAATGCAACCAATGCATTTGGATTTATTTTATTTTATTAGTGATATTCTTTCTTAGTTTTGTGAAATTAGCAGCGGAGAAAACAGGAGATACAATTCGGCATAGAAAAGATTAATTTCCACGATGACTTGAAACCATTTGTTATGCCGGTCAATTCGGCAAAGAAACGATTAATTTCCACGATGACTTGAAACCATTTGTTATGCCGGTCAATTCGGCAAAGAAACGATTAATTTCCACGACCACTTAGAACGATTTGTCAGTATTTATTTTCCCTGTTTCTTCTAAGACTTCTAAATTAATTTCCACGACGACTTGAAACCATTTGTTTCCCCTGTTTCTTCGTCACTAAATTTACTCCCGTGGTGTAGGCAACCAATGCATTTTGATTAATTTTATTTTATTAGTGATATTCTTTCTTACTTTTGCGGAAACTGGGTATTTACCATCATTGTTGACCCAAAAATTCGCGGCCTGGACGATTTCGAGACAACTTTATTCCAAGTTCGAATTTCTATGAATTCTAAATTCAAAGTTACAAATGTATCTATGCGTCTATATAAACAATCACAATTTGGTTTTCTGAAGCATTGTCATTGTTGTGTTTCAGAGAAGGAAATGATGGATACCTGTTACGTCCCTTCTCTTTTCTCCTGCTGCCACCTATTCCTCTTTTATTCCATTCTCTTTCTCAATCCTCCTTTTGTCTTTTCCACACCCATCGCCCATTTCCCTCACCATCCTCCTCGTCTCACCAATGCTTCCGATCAACACGCTCTGCTTGCATTCAAGTCTGCAATCACATATGATCCCTACCAGTCCTTAGCCACGTCTTGGATGCCAAATGTTTCATTCTGCCAGTGGACGGGCATCAAATGCAGCAGGCGCAGGCAGAGAGTCGTTTCCCTAAATGTTTCAAGCATGGCATTACAAGGTACAATCTCTCCCCTTCTCGCCAATCTCTCCTTTCTTAGAGTACTTAGCCTAAAGAATAACAGTTTCCACGGCTACATTCCCTATCAATTGGGAACCCTCTCTCGCTTAAAGATGCTTCGCCTGTCTGGCAATCAACTCCAGGGTTCCATTCCGCCCACTCTGAGTAAGTGTCTCAGTTTGAGGAACTTGACTTTGTCCTATAACAATCTCACGGGAAACATTCCCCCACAACTATGTGTTCTCCCCAACCTAATAACCATGTCCCTATGGCTTAACAATTTGACGGGAACAATCCCGCACTGCTTGGGAAACATATCCTCTTTGCAGTACTTAGACTTGTCTCAAAACAACCTTCAGGGCAGTGTTCCTTCTGAATTGGGTATGCTAAGCCAACTCATCTTTCTTAATCTGGGTAACAACCATCTGACGGGACGCATTCCGTCTTCGTTGTCTAACTGCACTACTCTTGAAGTATTGGTAATATCTTTTAACCGATTAGTTGGCCACATTCCGTCGGAATTGTGTAGCAAGAAGACCGCCCAGTTAAAGGAACTCTATTTGGGTGATAATCAGCTGAGTGGCAGCGTTCCTTCATCCCTCTTCAATTGTACCAAGTCACAAGAGATTGCCTTATATGACAACCAGCTCAGCGGAATAGTGCCTATGGAGTTGGGTAAATTGACACATCTCCGAAAGCTTGAGTTGGCCGGCAATTACCTTATTAGCGGCAACACCACGACATGCCACATTCTTACTGCTCTTAGTAACTGTTCCGATCTAGAAGAAGTAGACTTATCTGAGAATAACTTCACTGGGCAATTGCCGTTTTCTATAGGCCACCTCTCTACAAAACTCTACTTCTTACACTTGGGTGTCAACGAATTCGCTGGGGAAATACCTCCGGCTATTGGAAATTTAAGTAGCTTAATATTCCTTGGTTTAAATGTTAATTCTTTTACCGGGTCAATCCCATCTTCAGTTGGTATGCTTCAGAAGTTAGAGAGGTTATATATAGATTCCAATAATTTACAAGGGAACATCCCAATGGAAATTGGGCAAATAAAGGGTTTAGGTCTTTTAGGTCTCTCTCAAAACAATTTGTCTGGAAAAATCCCTGATTTTGTGGCCAACCTCCAACAATTAAGATATTTAGATCTTAATCATAACCAGTTTTCAGGAAACATACCTGCAAGTTTAGGGAAATGTGTGAACTTACTACTGCTAGATCTATCATACAACAAGCTTAGTGGGCACATACCTGAAGAGCTTGCAGGCCTTGCAAATTTAGCCTTCTATTTCAACTTGTCAAACAATTTATTACATGGCCATGTGCCTTTAGAACTAGGAAAGTTCAATAAGCTTCAAGCTATAGATATCTCTGCAAATCAAATAACTGGCTACATTCCAAGTAGCCTTGGAAGCTGCCAAGAAGTAGAATATCTGAATCTTTCTCATAACGCACTTGAAGGTCCAATTCCAATGTCAATCAGTGAACTTCTAAGTCTTCAAGACCTAGATCTCTCCGCCAACATTTTGTCAGGGGGAATACCCGTATCACTAGCAAATCTCACATTGTTCCACCACTTGAATTTTTCTTTCAACAAGCTATCAGGAGAAGTCCCTAAAGGTGGAGTTTTCAAAAAGATTGGCGCCACAGCATTTATGGGAAATCTTGGTCTATGTGGACCTTGGGTAAATCTACCACCATGCTATGCTCATAAACATAAAAGTGTTTCGAATCTCAAAAGAGTTATCATACCTGTTGTTGTTGTAGCAATTGTTGTATTGTGTTTGTTTCTTGCAATCTTGTGGAGATGGAATTGCAGGAGAAATATTCAGAGAGAGATTGGTCCATCATTAAATGTGGGGCATCGAAGAATCTCCTATGCAGAGCTCGCCATTGCAACAAATGAATTTAGTGATGCAAACTTGTTAGGAATTGGTAGTTTTGGAAAAGTGTACAAAGGGATTTTGAATGATGGTACAATGGTTGCTGTCAAGCTTCTCAATCTGCAAAATGAAGGGGCTCAAAAGAGTTTTGATAAAGAGTGCAAAGTTTTGGGTAGAGTTAGACACCGAAATTTGATTCGGGTCATAACTTGTTATTCAGAGCTCCAAATCAAAGTTTTGATATTTCCATTAATGCCAAATGGAAGCTTAGAAAAGTGGTTATATCCCGATGATGGAGAACAAAGTGGTTTGAATTTGATTCAAAGGTTGAATATAGCAATAGATGTCGCCCAAGGCATGACATATCTCCATCACCATTGTTTTGTGCAAGTGATTCATTGTGATTTGAAACCCAACAATGTGTTGTTGGGTGAAGATATGACTGCATATTTAATAGACTTTGGCATTGCTACTCTATGTTTTGCAAATAATGAAGATGGGGATATCACTTCCACAAATGCACTCAAAGGATCTACAGGCTACATTCCTCCAGGTATTATTTAAACTACATACCATATTTTAATTAATCTTGTGATTTTTTTTTCTAAATCTTTATTAACCATTGTGAATTAAAAACCTTAAGATGATGATCTATGAATGCAGAATATGGAGTGGGTGGACAAGTCACAACAAATGGTGATGTTTATAGTTATGGAATAGTGCTATTGGAAATGCTCACTGGAAAGAAGCCCACCCATGACATGTTTGTTGAAGGAATGAACTTGCAAAAATGGGTGGGTAGCAGTTTTCCAAACCGACTAATGGATGTGGTGGACTTGGGTTTACTAAGGAGGACGGGTAGTTGTACTGAGGAAGATAATAATCTCAATTGTCTTAGTTCATTAATAAATGTGGGATTGCTTTGCACAGATGAATCTCCTAAAGGACGACCTACTATGATGGTCATTTTAGGCATGCTGCAAAACATCAGAGACACTTTTTTAAGCCTGGGTGCCATTCCCAAATTGCAATCAAATATAACACATTTATTGGGTAGTACAAGCACTACTCTCAACAACATTTGTGAAGGTCAAAGTTCTTCAACATCTTAGTCTATTGTAATAAACTTGTAGTTGCGTAGCTAAGCCATGAAGTAAATTGAATCTTATTTCCATTTCCTTCTTTGTACATAAATTGTTGTTGTTAATTATATGTCATTCCCAAATTCCAATAAAATATAACACATTTGCTAGGTAGTACAAGCACTATTCTCAACAACATTTGTGAAAGTCAAAGTTCTTCAACATCTTAGTCTGTTGTAACAAACTGGTAGTTGTGTAGCTAAACCATGAAGTAATTTGAATCTTATATCTCTTTTTTTAACTGTGCATAAATAGTTGTTAATTACATGCAAACATGAACAACAAAGTTAGATCTACTATGAATGCATCCCAGTCCGGTTGTATTTTTGTTTTTGGTTAAAAAATTTTGACTTTTAATTTTGAAGTTTTGAAAAAAATAAATATGAAACTGAATATTTTGAAAATTACAAATTAATTTTTAAATTTTTACGAGGCCATGGACAGCCGTAGGGGCACCATGACTGGTGTTGTAACTGAATCTTGTAAGCCTGAAATTTCAAAACTTCTCTTAGACAAACTTGTATTAAAAAAAAATTCACTTGCAAAAACCTGCTTGTCAGCTTAATATAAACCTGCAATTGCAAAAAGATCTTTTATTCCTTATCAAATGTGTAGTCTGTCCAACTGCAGGTTGTCAGTATTTCTGGTCATTTCAAATTGGGTCGGTATACTTCTATTGAAGCTGTAGGTACAGTTGTAGAGACTGCTTTGTTGACTGAGATTTCAAACAAGGATCATAACATTATTGATGAACTTCATGTCATGGAAAATGAAGCATTTTAAAAGAACGCAGAGTTATTCAGACAGCGAGTTTTAAATGAACATTCTGAACAAATGGAGTAGAAATTTAAAAACCTGCGACATGGGTTTTTTCGGCAAAGCGATCCCAATTGTGTTCATAGCGGGCAGATTCGAAAAATTGCACACCATTTGAGGGATTTTGCTGGTTCTCCCAAGGGGCGATACAGAAGCCAAACGTAAAGTGATTTCGATGGTAAAAGGACAACCTCATGGGAATAAGCATATTTTCGATCTCACCTTTATTTTCCGCGGCAATTCATGCTACAAGTGACATATAAAAAACTTGCAGACTTTCTCCATTAAAATATGGGAGACCACCCATTTCATTTGCGAAGGCCGCGAATTGAACAGGAGCAGGGAATTTTATTTGTATATACTTCTAGTTCTCTGTCGAAAACCATCATGATCAACTCAAGGAGATGACAATTAAGTGGGTGTTCCATTTCCTCTTCTAATCCTAAAATCTGCCAGAGTGTCTTTCTTCCGTAATAACATAAAATCCAGAGACCTTGGGACTCTGTTTGAAGCCAAAATTGTCTGCTCAACAATACTTTTTCAATGTTAATATTCAAGTCGGTCTTGCGGAATTTGGGCAATTGCTACATAAGATGCTACAGGTTGTAAAGCCTTCCTCGAACTATGATCACAAAGCATGTACATTTTTTTTTGGGGAGAGGATGAGGTTTCAAAGATGAAGATGTAACAAAAATGGTGATTGTTGTTAAATGTGAGGTTGAATTGAAATTTTCGACGCCACTTTGCCGTCTATGGCGAAAGTTAGGGCAGTTTGCAGCTGAATCTACCACACATGACTTTTACATCTAGCTAATTTTTATCAGCTTTGTGCTCATCTATAAAGCAAGCCAAGGCCAGACCTTCCATTAATGAAAAAGCTTATATTGTGTGTTCTCCATTTTTATTTGTGATCTCTATCTTCTTGTCCATTTGTCTGTGCTCCTCTGCTGTGTTTCTCTATGCTTCTATGCTCACCTCTGATCCCATCAATTGGTATTAGAGCCAACGAAAGCGCTGTGAGGGATCGAACCCTGTCCACAAAACTTTCTGTCTATTGGTTTCCACAAAGGGTAATTCCCGGTATTCTTCTAATTTCACACTTGTAAGGAACAGTTGACACCCCCCTTTCCAATTCAGGGAAGGGATGTACCTCTGGTCGCGAATGTCGCTGTCTACAAATTTGGTGTAATTCTGCCCTGGAAACTTTCAATCACGTGGAACAAAAGCCTGCAATATTTTTTCGGCAACCAAGACGCAGAGTCCACCAAATGTCAGAGGCTACTCGCAATGGCTCCTGGCCATATCTAATAGACCTGACTACTTGCTCATATGAAATGTTTCACCTTTTCCACGATTGAGTAACATTGGGATATTAGGGAATGGCATTAGAACTTAGTCATTGTATTTATTTTCTAATCCATTTGCGCTTTTTTAGATTAGATTTATCTTTCGAAATTGGAATTAATCTCTAGCACATATAGTGCAAGTATGCCTCACAAGTCCACGGACCCTGGGTTGATAATTTATGTTAGTAATCTAATGGAAATTATTTTGCTCAATAATTACCACTCCTCAAACTATCAAAATAGAAGAACATATCAAGAAGAAAAAGTTAATAGTGTTGATTGATTCAGGAAGTACCCATAATTTTATTCATTGTAAAATAGCCAAGGAATTGAATTGCTTCCTATATCCAACACCACAGTGTTAAGCGATGGTTGCAAGTGGAGGAACTATAAATTACTTTGGAAAATGCCATAATATCAAACTATCTATGGGAGAATATGTATTAAATCGCTTAATGCTTTTCATTCCAATGGGTGGTTTAATGTTGTACAAAGAGTCCAATGGCTACAATCCTTGGGTACAATAACTTTCAATTTTCAAGAACTTTTCATGAAATTTTGTGCGGAAGGAAAGAAAGTTGAATTAAGGGGTATTGTAGGGAAACCGGAAAAGATAATTAGCTCTAACGGTATGACAAAGCTTCTAAAGAAGGAAAAACGACGCGTAATTGCACAATTATGTTCACTAGAGGTTCCCACATTGAAATCATCTATTTCTCCAGATCTCCAAAACATTTTGGACAATCATTCCAAGGTATTTGAGACTCCCAAAGGCCTCCCACCTATTCATGATCATGATCATTCTATTCATTTGAGTCCAGGAAGTGTTCCTCCAAACGTCAAGACATACATATATCCCTATGCCTAAAAGAGTGAAATTGAACATATGGTTGCAGAAATGCTAGAGGTTGGTATAATTCAACCTAGTCAAAGTTCTTTCTCTGCTCCAGTAGTATTGGTGCACAAGAAGGATAGATCATGATGAATATGTCTAGATTATAGGGAGCTCAACAAGCTCAATATTAAAGATAAATTTCCTATTCATGTCATTGATGAATTATTGGATGAATTGCATGGATCAATTTACTTCACCAAGTTGGATCTTCGTTCAGGATATCATCAAATCAGAATGAAGATTGAAGGCATTCTGAAAACAACATTTAGAACTCATGAGGGTCATTATGAAATTTTTGGTCATGCCTTTTGGCCTTACCAATGCACCTTCAACATTTCAAGGTTTGATGAATTCAATTTTCAAACCATTCCTTAGAAAATTTGTGTTAGTATTTTGATGATATACTAATCTATAGCAAGTCTTGGAAGGATCATGTTGAACATGTTGACAGGGTGCTCAAACTATTGAAGGAGAAACAATTATATGTAAAAAGCTCCAAATGTTTCTTTAGACTACAAGAAGTCGAATATCTGGGTCATATTGTATCTCATGAAGGTGTTAAGGTAGACCTTAGAAAAATTAAACCCATTAAGGAATGGAAAATCCCCACATCCATAAAGCATCTGCAAGGATTTCTCGGGTTGATAGGGTATTATCACAGGTTTGTTAAGAATTATAGGAAAATAGCAACACCTCTAACAATATTATTGAAGAAAAATGCATTTTCATGGACTCCAGAAGCAACAAAGGTCTTCAAACATCTTAAAGAGGCAATGTGCCAAGCACCGGTCTTAGCTATGCCGGACTTCACAAAAACCTTTATTGTGGAATGTGATGCTTCAGGAAATGGAATTGGTGTTGTTTTAATGCAAGATGAAAGATCCATTGCTTT
>APFE030949664.1:83912-112512 GCA_000404065.3 Pinus taeda | reverse complement strand
CTCTCGATGAGAGGAATCTAATGAACATATTATCAGCCATGAATAAGATGACCCACATGAAGTTTTTCCCTAGTTTCCAATTTTAACACTCCCTCTCAACTAGGGAGAACTTCATCTGCAATCTGTCTATCGGTCGTTAATATTCGTCCATCAAATGCACTGCCCTGTACAACCTGACCCTAGCCCTGCTTTGTTCTATTCTACCTGTTCTTCTTTGACTTGTTCTACCCTATTCTGCTCTGCTCTTACATTGTTCTGTTCTGCTCTGCTTTTGTCTGAATTATGAAGAAGAAGAAATGATCGAGGATGTATCATACTGACTCAAATTCAGCATCAGAGTATGTACCATTGGTCCCAGACCAGTCTCAACCAGCCCGAAGTCAGCGTCATAGTGAGTACAACTCCACTGGTCCTAGACCAGTATCATCCTCCACTGACTCAAAGTTAGTCTTAGAGTGCGTACCACTGGTCCCAGGCCAGTCTCAACTGACCCGAAGTTAGCTTCATAGTAAGTACCACTCCTACCACTGGTCCCAGACTAGTATCGCAGTCTTAGAGAGTGTACCATTGGTCCCAGACCAATCTCAACTGACCCAAAGTCAGCGTCATAGTATGTACCACTCTCACTGGTCCCAGACCAGTACTGCACTGACACGAAGACAGTCTCAGAGTATGTACCACTGGTCCCAAACCAGTCTCAACTGACCCGAAGTCAGTGTCATAATATGGTACAACTCCTACCACTAGTCCCAGACCAGAATCATTGATCCCAAATCAATTGAGATCATCCTTGAGTAGGGAGTATGGTAGATACAGTGATGCTTCCATCAGTACTACTATGGTCCCTAACTTCATTTCCCTGCTCATTGATCAGATGAGAGGTACTTCCCATGAGTCCCAGACTGCACGGGTAGGATGCCTCGATAGGAGAACTAATCAATCTTGTTCTCACAAAAGAACACATCAATCCTACTATAATCACCATGGAGAACACATCAATCCAAGCCTCACAGGAGAACACATCAATCTTGCTACAATCGCCATGGAGAACACATCAATCTAGGCCGCCATGGAGAACACATTAATCCAGGCCTCATAGGAGAACACATCAATCCTACTACAATCACCATGGAGAACACATCAATCCAGGCCTCACAGGAGAACACATCAATCTTGGTACAATTTCCATGGAGAACACATCAATCCAGGCCACACAGGAGAACTAATAATCCTGCTACATAGGATAGCAAAGCATCCTTTTCCACAAGAGAGTGAATCATCTTGTCTTGCAAGAGAGCAAATCATCTTGTTCCCGTGTGCACCACCAGGGGAGGGTGAGTCACCTTGTGGTCGTATGTTTCTCCAGTAAGAACCGTAAGCCCTCAAAGCTCCTAGAGCTCAATGTATGCAAAATTCAGGACCCTTGTACAAGGGTTTCTTGACGACTCCAAGTCGTTTGGGAAAATCAAAAATTAGATCTTTCCTTGGGGCTTTGACAAGGTGTATTGACATGTACATCATCTTAATGCAATGGAGCCTCCTTACTCATCGACTTACCGTATCGCAGATGATGTCTATCTGTTGGAGTAATCGACCAATACGGGATTCCTCAATAATTGAATCTCACCTCTGTTTGTTACAGAGAATCACAGTGGTATGTGTTCAAACAGCTCACTAAAGATCTTTCCCAACCAGGCAGCTTCATACAAGAACATATTCATAGATATGTATCCGATCTCGGTGGTGCTTATGACAACCAACTTCTGCTTCCTGCTTATCCATTATATCGAAGCAGAATCCAAAGAGAAATAACACTAAAAAGTCCTCCAATGATCCTCCACACTTCCTGCCTAATCAGCATTCGAATAATCATGCAGTTTCATATTTCCAGTAGTGTATCTTAATCGATGAGAGATTGTGTCCTAAAGACATCTCAGAATATTCTTGGCACCAATCTAGTGAGGCTCAACCAAATATGAGATCACAATGTTAATTGCAAAACATATGTTCGGATGGAGGTTCACCAAGAGCATCAACGTCAATGAGTTTTTGAAACTCAGAGGCATTTCCCAAATATGGTCTGACATCACTACCATATAACTTCTGAGGTTAAGATCCTTGAGGTAGTCACAGGCTTGCAATACATCATACCAAATCTTTTCAAAATCTTCACCACACATTTTCCTTGAGATAGGAAAATTTCGCTTAGCTTCTGCCACACTTCAAGTCCTTGGTTCTTCATTTCAAATTTAGAAGCCAACTCCCTCTTACATTTGTGAATGAGAGGGTATGCACATGTTATAAAGAGGTCATCCACGTATAGCACCAGTCTGAGAGGTTTTTCATATTCAACCTTAAAGTAAAGGTTAGCATCGGCTTCACTCCTAGTGAATCCCAGCTTCATCAAGTACCTATCAATCCTCTCATACCATGCTTGGGGTGCTTTCTTCAACCCATAGAGAGTCTTCTTCAACCTGCATACATGAGATTTTCAATCATAAATCTCAAATCCTTCGGGTTGCTCCACATAGATCTATTCTTTGATCGAACCATGCAAGAATGCAGCCTTGACATCCATCTAATGTAGGTTCCATCCTTGTGAAGCGACAAAGGCTATGATCAAGCGGATGGTCGTATATCTAGCTATAGGTGCAAATATCACATCATAGTCTATACCTTCCTTCTGGGAGAAACCACGAGCAACAAAAGGAGCGTTATACTTTTTGGCAATTCCATTTGCGGCATGCTTTATCTTGTAAAGCCATGTAGAAGTAACAATTGTCTTGTCTTGGGGTCTGGGAACTACTTCCTAGACATCATTATCCATAATAGACTCATATTCTTTGGTCATAGCATCCTTAAATACTTGATGCTTGACGACATCTGAGAATGATGGAGGCTCATTTTGTATGATCGTGCTCATGATGGTCAGGTATCCCTGATACCTGTTAGGTTTCTTACTTTCACGGAAGGTTCCTCGGGGTGCAGCATGTCCTTCAAAATCATCAAGTATTCCCCTAAGCCATGAAGGCCTCTTCCTAGAAGAGGGAGGCTCAGGGGGATAAATAAGATCCATGGGTTCCTCCACATCAGGCATTGTTACATCATCTACCCATAGATACATCTTCCCCAATCGTATGGTTCTTCCTTTCCGCCACACCATTCTGCTTAGGAGTATGTGGTGTAGTAGCCTCCCTCTTAATGCTAGCCTCAGATATGCCTAAGTCAACCAACCGTAATATATCAAAGGTCTTGCTTTGTCTTGAGGGGAATGATCCCCTTTTGAGCTTTCCTTCGGCACATCTTGGACATACACCTTCTTTCTCTACTCGGAATTCAAGCATCCTTGTCACCATTTGTCTTACACCAGGTAGAGCTTTGTGATGAAGGTGGGAAAACCTCCGATGCCAAAGTTTGGACTAAAGACTTGTGTCACAAGACATGGCACCTAGCAGGCTTCCACCGACCTGATATAAAGAATCAACTCGAAACCCAAGAGTAAATACATCTTTAACATTATTTTTCCATATACGTACCTTGCCATCATTGAAGGTTACCTTGTAGCCTTTGTCTCCCATTGCCGAGATGGACAACAGGTTCTTTTGAGGTCAGGTGCATTTAATACATCCTAGAATTGCTGGCCTTCTTGAATGTTTGTCCTCTTCCTTGATTCCCAGCTCTCTTCTTACCTTTGCTATTGTATTTGTCATTCCTTTGATTTCCATCGAAGGGGTTTTGATTATCGTCTCGGTGTGAGTCCTTTCTATCAGGGCACTCCCTTGCATAGTGACCTACTTTATCGCAGATGTAACACCATCCTTTTCTTTCACCCTTAGGTCCAATCTTTCCTTTTGATTTAGTCTCGAAATTATTTCTTTTCTTAGCATGAGAAGAAAATGCAATAGGAGGACCTTTAGGCATGGGCATTTCTTGCTCTTCTACCCTTGTTTCTTCTTGAATGCATCTAGCCATTAATTCTTTGAAACCAGGAATTACATTATTGTTCAGAAGAGTAGTCTTGAACACGTACCATTCAGATGGTAATACTCTAAGAGTCATGAGTGCCATTTCTCTATCATTAGTAGTCTCCCCAATAGATAGGAGATATTTCTTGATCTCGGTGATTCTTAAGAAGTATGCTTGCATACTCTCATCTTTACCCTTCTTGATTTCCCTCAGCTTATTTCTAAGAAACAAAACTTGATTTGCATCATTAACTTTAAATAAACTTACCAGTCTATCGTAGATTTCCTTGGAGGTGTCCAGTTCAGAGATGTAGGCCACCAAGTGCTTGTCGATAGAGTCTCAGATGATCTTCTTCGCTTTAACTTCTCCATTCTTCCATTTGTTTCTCGCAGCAACGCGTGCATTTGATGGAGGCTCAATAATATTGCCTCTCACATGATCCAACACTCCTTGATCCTCAAGGGTTAGATCGATAGAAATCTTCCATCCGTGATAGTCAACTTTCTCACGGAGTTTGTCTTCGGCAGGAAAGAGTGTTGAGGACCCCATAGTTCTTTTAGGATAGCCTTGCCAATCTTCTCTTTGGTGATTGCTATTGCTCTTGCTCGAGCTTTGTCTTCACCTCAGCTCTGATACCATGTCAATTTATGTTATGTTCTATGCTTATAACAGTTTACTTCTTTTTATTATTATATTCCATAAATTAGCAATCACATGTACATAAAATAAAGTGCAGATAGAACATTAAACGATCGATAGAAAACAAGCCAAGACAAGAGACACAAGATGTGGTGGCTAGCCAGGGACAAACCCCACAATGTGTGGGGAAACCCTTTGATAAAATCTTCTTTTATCTTCAATAATTCAGAAAAGATAAATAGTACAATAAATCTAATTTATATCAGCAGTAGCAAACCCTAGATCAGCAGCATCAGCATTAGCGCTTCATCATCAAACTAGGGCAGACGATATCTCACAAACCGACCGTCGGATCAGCTTGATTCCACCACCAAACGTTGCAGCTTCTAGAGGAGGTTCAGATGAACCTACATCATAGTTCAAATGAGGAGATTTATAGTCCACACGGGTCAAACTTTACTTCTGCATTTGCAGCTTCAGTTTCAGCAGCTTCCTTCAAACTAGGGCAGTCGATATCTTGCAAATTGTCTGTCGGATTGACTTGATTCCACCATCAAAAGTTGAGACTTTTAGAGGAGATCCATATGGACCTACAACACAGTTCTAAGGAGGAGATCCGATGGTAAATTCTGGTCAAACTTTGGATCTATAGTTGCAGCTTCAGGTTCAGCAGCTTCTGGCTTCACATGTGTGAGAGAGACCCTTTTCTATGCAATAGAGAAGAGACACTTTTCTACATAGTAGAGAGAGAGATATGTGATGAGATGAGTGAATCCAAATGAGGAAAAGTCCTCCTATATTTATACACAACGTTGGTGTTTGAATAGATGTGACTGTTGGGCTTCTGAGCCTACATGAGTTGTAGGTCGGCTTGATAATAATTCCATAATCAAAATAAATTCATATCTCCATGAATACTTATCAAAATAGAATTATCTTTATATCAATACTACACCTCTCGACAAGAGGAATCTAATGAAAATATTATCAGCCATGAATAAGATGACCCACATGGAGTTTTTCCCTAGTTGCCAATTTTAACAGAGAGAAAGTATTAGGAAGTTTATAAGCATGATGTCACGGGGAGTTATGATCATGGGGGGAGTATGTGTGTAGCCATCAATGCCAAAGGGGGAGATTATTAATAGGTGGTTGTCATTGATGGAAACCCAAGCAGCACTAGGAGCTACCCCGATCTTCCATGGAAAATTTGACATGGCAATTCATGGGATCTTGTGTCAATATCCTTCTAGATAGATTCTCCTCGACAAGATGTTTCCATTGATATATGGTACGCCTCGTGGTTCCTCCTGTTTTGAGATAAATTTGAGGTTGAAGTTGACGACCCAGTTTTGTGGGCTGAAACCCTAGGGGTAGAGACATGACACCTTATTCACCAACGGTTGTCAATATATGACAGGGATTCTAATCAAGTACCATTTTGTTAGAGAACAGGTTGCTGAGGAAACTATCAAGGTTGAATACATTGGGACAAAAGAACAAATCGTTGACATCTTTACGAAACCTTTACCGCGTGAGGCATTTGAGTATTTTTTCCAAAAGCTTGGGATTCTCGCATGTTCCCATTAGACTATTCTTTATCCAGTCAAGTCAAAAGGGGGAGTTAAGGTAGGTTACAGGTCTGTAGGACATGCAACTTGTCAAGGGGAGTTACCCTTTTCCATTGATGCAAAGGGGAAGAGAAAGTGTTAGGAAGGTTATAAGCATGATGTCTAGGGGAGTTATGATTACGAGGGGAGTACGTGCATTGCCATCAATGCCAAAGGGGGGGATTTTTGATAGGTGTTTATCATTGATGTCAACCCAAGCAACATTAGGAGCTACCTCGATCTTCCATGGAAATTTTGAAATGGAAATTCATGGAATCTTGTATCAAGATCCTTCTGAATAGATTCTCCTCGACGAGATGTTTTCGTTGATATATGGTGTGCCTCGCGATTCCTCCTAGTTTCAGAGAAAATTGAGGTTGAAGGTGAAGACCTAGCTTTGTGGGATAAAACCCCAGGGGTAGAGACATGACACCTTATTCACCAATGATTGTCAATATATGATAGGGATTCTCACCGTAATATCACCACGTACAAGTTGAATAACTTGAAAATCCAAAGATAGTAAACCAATCATTGACTTCACACTCGGGTAGGATCATATGCACTAAGCCAATAATTATTTTGCTTGCAATTAACATCAAATTTATTAAGAGTTATTAAGGGTATTTCACTAATAAGAAATAATTTAAGTCAATAAGTATTAATACAAATATTAGGAAAAATATTAAAATGATTCACTTACCTTACAATAAAAAGATACATATTTTAAAATATTTAACACTCTAAAATATTATGAAATACTCCTCCAATGTACATTAAGAAGACCTTCTTAACACCCAATGGTCAAATGATCATTGCTTATTGTCAGATAAGTAAGTTATGTCTCCTACAAACAAGGAGCCCTATCCAATGTCTAATTAAGAACCTTATTAATTCCCTCATGGCCAGCGACTCTCTTTCCTTAGTATGTAAGGTATTTATTATTTAAATTTTTAATTAATTCAAGGCCTTAAGAAACTTCAAACGGTCACCATTAAGAAATCCCTTCCATAGTCTATATAAGGATTATTTATCTCCTTGCTAAGTGGGCTTGAACAAACATTCTAAAAAAAGAAGCTGCTTTTAAATTCTTGAGTATCCTTGGGCTACTAACTCAGTATGATTGTGAGGATAGGGTATGTTTTGGTGTATTCACAGCTTCAGTCTACTGCAGTTCCTTAAGTACGAGATCCGATCTTTAGAAGAGTGAAGGAATGATAAAGGTTACATCTACCTTTCAGATTATAGATTAATCAATACAATGTAGAAGTCTAACCTTCACCGCATTTGAGGAACATCATAAAAGTCATACATGTAACCAAGGGCCTGTTGCAAAAAGATACGTCAAACAATCTGTTATGTGAACCAATTAGGAATGGCATAAGTGGAAGTATTGAGTTGTAACTATTTTCAACATATGAACCTTTGCAATCAAAGAATCTTAGTCTTGAATTCCTGTAAGTAGTATTAGACACAATTTGAAACTAAGGTTGTCTGGTATCCCTTTTTGTTTAATATTAAGTATAGTTACAAGTCTTTTGAGTCTTGTATTATGTTAAAAGTTCAAGGTCTATATAATAGTTAAGATTGAAACAAGTCAAGTTGAGGGCTTAATAGGTTTACTATGATATGCTAAGATTGGTTAGGGGATGTTATTTAGGACTGTGTTTTTGTATACTGAGGTATTGTGAAAAGGTGGCACTTCATCACATCAAGGCAACCCCGGTTTGTTATTGTATTCATTGCAGAATTATTACAGTCATTATTGTTATTATTAAACTGACTTGTGATTACACTCAAGGTAAGTAATTAAGGCTGGGATTTATTTTGAATTTTTCTTTTGGGTTGGGATGTATCATCACCTTCTCTTGTAGGATTTACCATTACACTGAAGACAAGAACAACAAGTAGTGAAGTACTAAAAAGGGATTGAAGACAAGAAGGTAGTGAAAATAAGATCAAAAATATCAAATCAGTAAGACTTTCTTCAGTTTAGTACAGCCTACTCATCAAGAACAAGGTATATATATTATTGAGGCAGAAGCATTACTGAAGGACAAATTGTTGTGGGACAATGTAAAAGATTGGCATCTCTCAATGTTGCAATACATCAGATACATCGGTCTCAACACCAAGTTTAAAATCAGCAACAAGGCAAAAGAGACAGGTCATTAAACAAGTCATTGTATAAACATTGTAAGTCTTGTAAGTATTTTGTCCATGAGTTAGTGTTCTTTGTCAAGAATTATGCATCATTGTAAATGGGTCAGTATCCCTTGTAAGGGAGCCCACATTTATAAGGAATTTGTGGCATTGCCTGGAGTTGACGAAGGCAAATTTGTTTTGGGATAAGGGCTTTTGTTACTATTGACAAAGGTTTTTGTTTTTTCAGAACAAGGGTTTAGGTCCTAGATTTGTTGGCCAGTCAAAGAAAATTAATTGAAAAACATCATTGTAACGTGGATCATTGTCCTTGGTATGGGAGTCCACACTTTTATTTTACTTTTGTCTTTATAGGGTGGTAGGGTGGTGCTAGGCTGGTGAATGAAGTCACCTTCAGGTTCAAGCATATAAACACTTCAGGGTGGTAGGGTGGTGCTAGGGTGAGTTGTAGCTTGCTAGGGTGTTGGGGCATCGATTCAGCCAACTGCTGTTTAAACCAGGGTGTTGGGGCATCCTTCTAGTGGGAAATGGAGAATAATGCTTTTCTAGAGTTCTAGGAATTTGTTGCTTTCTTTTCAATTGGGGCTGAAGATTAAAGAACTTATTAGAAAAGAGTTAGATGGTTTTTAACCCGGAGGGAGTTTTCCACCTAAAAATCTTGTGCCTATTGTCACTATTTTTGTATTGTTGTTCACTGCTCTTACTGAACAATAATAATAATAATTGAAGATTAAATAATGCTCTGAAAAGATTAATAAAGTGCTAATTGTTAAGAAATATTGATTCACCTCCCCTCTTAGTGTTTCTTCTTGTATTTGTCAACTAGCCACATCCAGTCTCTTACCCCATAGAAATTAGGCTTGAGCCTAAAGCCCGGATAGGAAAACCACACCTCCAATGGTGCTTTCTGAACACCAAATATATCTACTATGAAATCGATATCCATCTTATTTCCAGCAGAATAATAGAGTAACGATTTGCTGCCATTTGTGATCAACCTCGTTGTCGCACCATACCTGATAAATATCTGATGTAGAGCAGACCACAAGGATCTGGATATGATGCCAAAAGTTAAGATGTCATCAACAAATAAAAAATGCATTATATTTACCTGTCTAGAAATGTAAAACCTCTGAAAAATTCCACGGGCATATACATCCTTGTGATCTCGAATTAAGATCTTAAACAATTACTAAGGTATTACAGACTCATGTGCATGGATTTGGCTATCTTAGTTTGTGCAATGGATCGATAAGATTGTGAAATACATAGACAATGATGCAGTTAAAGAACATAATAGACAAACACACATAAACATAACAAGTTTAATAAGGAGTTCACCCAACACTCCTGGGCTATGTCTCCTGGTCCACCCTTCAGTGGTGACCCCTCTATTATTTCTTCAAAAGCAGAGTTTTTACAAAAGTGAGCTCAATTTGAGTCTCACACAACAGATACAAAACAACAAGGCTTTACTTGGATCCCCCAAGTCTTTCTGAGTACACAGACTCTCCTCACTAACTCTCTATCTCTGTTTTCTCTCTGTCTCAGCACTACTTCCCTTCTGTCTCTATCAATCTATCGCTTTAAAGCCAATTGTCGTTGTCTATTCGTTTCCCCTTCTCGGGCTCTCTAGCTCGTGGCCTCTGTCCACTCAAATCCCTCCTCTAAGCATTAGAAATCATTGCTAAATGCCTTTAGGGATGGTGGCCACCTGTTCTATAACAGAATGGTCGATCGATGCCTTTGAAATCCCAAAAATGGTCTTTCTCTGTTTACACAGAGAAATACATGTAAAACCATGAAAATCTACCAATCTGTCATTTATCCGATTTGAAATATTATAAATTCTACCTTATAACTCCTATCAAGTCCGCCTTTATATTTCTTATTGCATCTCCACCGTTGATATGAGAGATCTAGATCCAATGACTGAGGTTCATTTCGAGCGGCTCATGCATACGGGAGTTAACCACCTGAAAAGGGTGGTTTTCTCTCTCCGGGGCCTGGCCACGTCGCAACCAGTGTATGGGCTCCGACGGAGCCCAGCCAAAACCACTTACGCCTACGGCTCGCCCGAAATCCTGCTTATTTTGTGATTTCCCTTTGTATTTGAAAAATACATTAAAACATGGAAATCCTACAAAATGGCTCATATCAGAGTTGAAATAATATACAATAGCATTAATAAACACTTTCAGGCCTGGTCTCATCACATCGGCACTTTATCCTTTGTATTTCATTTATTTAACGAAAACGCGAAATACAAAGGAAAACCCTATTTTCCGGATCTCAAAATATATCAAATATCGTTCATAATGTTATCGGGTCAGCTATCGCAGTTACAGTTGTTATCGGCCCCGCTCCTTTGCATAGCTCCAATGCGATATTGTGATATCGCGATCGCATGTCGTAGATCCTCTAGTTCGCGGTTAAGTCCATACATATACATATATATACATATATATACATATATATATATATATACATATATATATATATATAATATATATTATATTATATATATATTATATATATATATATATATATAAATTTATTATATAGTATATATATATATAATATATATATATATATTATATATAATATATATATATATATATATATATATATATTATTATATATATATATATATATATATTATATCATCGATGCCATAGCGCGATTGAATCTGGACCGTTGATCTACACACATAGATCAACAGCTCTCATTTGATCGCATTGATCGCTATCGCACTTCCCATATAGCCACCTCCGATAGCCTCTGATAGCCTTCACCGATTGTGATATGCCAATTAGAGCTAGACCATTGATCGGCCAAATCCAACGGCTCTCATGCGAAGTAGTTTTAAACCATCGATACTCTCTTTTTCCACTATTTCTTCATGTTTTTCATTCCCGATAGTGTTATCTACATTTTTTAAAGATTTTCTCCTTGCAATAGTTTTATCTATATGAAGACTTAGAGGGTTTTTAGGATCCATTTTGGATCACGCCTTCCCACTGAAAAAGATTTTGGACCACCAAAAGTTGGTTTTTAAACATCAACCAAGTGAGGATACAGCTTCCTCACTTGTCCAATCTCTATCCATCTTGCAGTGCTTGGCTTTGAACCTTTGAGTCCAATTCTCAAGTACTCAACATCCCCATTGCGCGTAGTTCTCACCATCCTGTCCAGAATTGTGTCTTCCTGCAACTCATTGGGATATTCAGGCTACAGATCATCAATAGAAGGAAACTGACTTTGCTCTTCGGGATCTTCAATTAATGAAGGTTCAAACAGTATCAAGTTTTCTGCATTAACTACTAAATAGATGTGCATGTAAGCTGGCAAATCAAGCGTTCTCACCAATTTTCTCAAGTATCTTGAAAGGCCTATACCTTATTGGCTTCAGCTTCTTACCTTCACCTTGCATTTTGCCTTTGTTGATGTATAGCCAGACTTGATCACCAACTTGGAATCTATACTCAATTCAATGCTTATCATGCCTTACCTTATACCTGGCCTAGCTTCTTTCCAGTTGTTCTTGCACTGCCTGGTGAATTTCTTGGATCTATTCAATGAACTTGGTTGCTTTGTCCACGTCACTGTGTCCATCAACTTCTATGTCTTTATTAAATACAAAATCCAAGGGAGACCTTGGTGTAAAACCAAAACAAGTCTCAAAATGAGATCTTTGTGTAGAAAAGTGTTTAGCATGGTTGTAAGCATGTTGCACATAACATAAATGTTCATCCCAAAGCTTGGGATGCTTGCTGCAACAACCCCTGAGCAACTGGATCACTATGCTGTTGACCACCTCTGTTTGGCCATTTGTTTGTGGATGAAATGTTGTGCTCTTCTTCAGTATGGTGTCCATCAATTCCCACAGACTTGACCAAAACTTCCCAACAAATAGAGAATCTCGATCAGATACAATGGAAGTGGGTAACCCAAAATGAACCCATACATGCTTAAAGAACAACTTTGTTGTTTGTTTAGTTGTAATATGTTTGTTACAAGGTATTAAAATACACATTTCGTTGAACTTGTCCACAATAACATATAAATAATCATGACCTTTTCTAGATTTTGGTAATCCCCCAACAAAGTCCATGGAAACACTTTCCCAAGGATGAGAAGGAACTGGAAGTGGAGTGTACAAGCCCAGTTTTCTATTGTTGGGCTTGCTTTTAGCACACATGGTACACCCTTTAATATATCTAGAAATTGTTTCATGCATTCTTGGCCAATAACAGAACCTTTGCAGTTGTGAAACTGTTTTACTTACACCAAAATGACCTAATATTAGACAAGTATGTGCTTCTCAAATTATATTAACTCTTTCAGTTTGAGGAATGCATAACTTTCCCAAATGATATAAGAGTTGGTCCTTAACATGATAATCCAATTCTTCTACTTGTTTTCCATGACTTAAAGTTGCATATACATCTTTAAAATCTACATCTTGAGCATATTGTTCAATGTAGCTTTCATGCAATACTGAGTTATACTTAAGTATATTAGATGAATTTATGATTGGTCTGGATAACATATCCGCAACCTTATTGTGTATGCCTTTCTTGTATCTGATGAAAAGATGAAACTGTTGTAGAAACCCCATCCACCTATAGTGTCTTGATTGTTGCAATTTAGTTTGTGAGTGAAAATATTGAAGTGGTTGATGAGTTGTATGTATAATTGTTTATTTTCCTAATAGGTAATGTTTCCACTTTTTCACACTCTGCACTAATGCATACAATTCTTTATCATATGTGGGATAATTAACTACTGCAGAATTAAATGTCTCAGAATGATAACATATGGGTTTACTGTGTTGCATCAACACTGCTCCCATGGCATTGTTACTGGCATATGTTTCAATCTCAAATGGTATTTGAAGATTTGGCAATGCTAGTATTGGTGCTATATTAATTTTTTCTTTCAAGGTGTCGAAGGCTTTCTACTATTTGTCTCCCCACTGAAACACCTTGTTCAATCCTGTCAAAGCATGTCAGGGAGCTGCAATCAAGGAAACGTTAGCAATAAACTTTCTCCAATATTTTGTTGCTCCTAGGAAGCTTCTAACTTCTGTCGCGGATTTGGGTTTAGGCCAGTTCACAATTACTTCAACAGTTGAGGGATCTATCTTCAATTCACCACCCCCTACAATATCACCCAAATAATTTAAAGATGTTTTGTTGAATTCACATTTTGACAATTTCACATAGAGATTTTCTCTTTTCAAAACATCTAAAGTCTGCTTTACATGCTTCAAATGTTCTTCCCATGTTTTGCTAAAAAAAATTTCATCTAAATATACAATTACAAAATCATCAATAAAAGGTTGGAGTACATAATTCATAACTCTCATCAAAGCGGTAGGAGCATTAGTTAAGCCAAAAGGCATAACTAGCCATTCATACAGCCCTTGCTTTGTTTTGAAAGAAGTCTTCAATGCATCTTGTTCTGCGACTCTGACTTGATGGTAACCACTACGCAAGTCTAACTTGGAAAAGTAAACTGCTTCTTTCAGCTGATCTAATAGATCATCAATGCGAGGAAGAGGATACCGATTTTTTATCGTTATTTTATTCAGCGCTCTATAATCAATGCACATCCTCCACAAACCATCTTTCTTTCTCACCAATATGATTGGAGATCCACATGGTGATGTGCTTGGTCTTATGAACCCTTTATCGAGTAGCTCCTGTACCTGCTTCTTAATCTCTTCATTCTCTAAAGCGGATAACCTGTACATTTCGATGTTAGGCAATGGAGCCTCTTGTTGCAAATGAATATCATGTACAATTTCCCTTTTGGGTGGCAGACCTTTAGGTTCTTAAAATAGGATATCATATTCTGAAACAACTTTTTCTAAATCGGCTTTCTGTTTAGCATCAGAGCCCTCAAATACATTGGTTTTATCAGGGTTCTTTTCCTTTACAACCATTACTAAAAATCGCTTGCATGAATTTACAATTCTTTTCATCTGTCATGAGTTTATGAGAGTGTAGTTATTTTTGAGTTGATGAGCTCTTACAATATATTCTATCAATCTTTGGTGAGTTGATACTTATTTTCAGCTCTATAGAAAATGGTTTTTCTATCATACAAGTAAGGAATTCCTAAAACAATACCACATATATCTAAGGGAATTATATCTAACTCAACCTCATCTACAAATGTTGACCCAAAAGAAAACCTAAGTTTACATTGTCTAGTCACTTGTATCTTTGCTTTATCACATACCCAACCTAATGGATATGGCTTCTTGTGAGGTGTGGTTAGTAGTCCCAACTTCTTTAAAATTTCTTCAGAAACC
Organism: Pinus taeda; assembly: GCA_000404065.3. NCBI lineage: Eukaryota > Viridiplantae > Streptophyta > Pinopsida > Pinales > Pinaceae > Pinus > Pinus taeda. The sequence continues at coordinate 97,812 of APFE030949664.1, read as the reverse complement.
AAGTTTACTTGTGAACCACTATCAAATAAAGTATCAATCTTTTGATGCTTGGAAATAACTCTAATATGAAAAAGCTCATGTATTTTCCTCTCATTTTCTTCATTATAAATAGATTGTAGAGAATTACTAGTAGATGCTTCAGAATTTTTACCTTTTATACCTGTGGTTGTGGCTGTTGTTTCATCCCATGACTCTGACCCCAAATCTTTTTGAATAGCAGCAGCAGTGTTCTTCTTCTTGCCATCGAACTTCTTGGGTTTTAGCTCTGAATGCAAAGACCAGCAATGTGCATCATCATGTCCATCCTTCTTGCAGTGAGTGCATGAAGGTTTGTCTTTCTGTACAAAATTTACCTTCCTCTCTTTCTATTTATGCTTCTTATTTTCCTTGTTCTTGCTTGCAGTGGGTTTTGATCATCCCCCAATCTCTGGGTTCACATTCTTTCCTTTAGCCTCTAGATGTGTAGCCTGAACTGATACCTCATCTATGCTAGTAGGGCTAAACTTGAGAATGGTGTGCCTCAAATAGCTATGCAGACCACCTATATACTTCAACAAAGTTTTAGGTGAGTCTAGAGAAATTCCTAGAACTAAAGATTTTTTTCTCAATTCCTGGGTATAGCTTTATACACTTTGCCCCTTTAATTGGTGAAGAGTTTTCGAACTCATCGTTGCTTGCTGCATATAAGCTAGTGGATAGAATTGTTTTTTAATGGCAGAAACAAATTCACTCCAAGTAGATTGAACTTTACCATGCTTCTTCAAATCAACTTGTGTCCTACCTTCCCACCACACTAGGGTAGTTCCTCCAAGGCGAAGGCTAGCCAGTTGAATCTTACTCCCAATGAATTGATGTTCTACACCCTGCAATACACATCAATATGTTTAATCCAATTATCTAGCTTTTTTGTATTTAATTCTCCATCATAGATTGGCAAATCAAACTTTACATCTAATTTAATCAAAGATGTTTTCTTCTTTTTATTTTTAGGGCTAGAAGGAGGAGTTGATGGAGGAGGCTTTTCCCCTTTCCCTTTGCCTTTTGAGTTAGCAAATAGAAGAGGTTCCTCTACTCCTTTTCCTTGTTCAGGTGTTGAGGTGCTTGCACCTTGATCCTTCTTAAATTCTCGATACATTTCTTCCACCATGGCTCTCATGGTCATGAAATTGTCCATGAACTGAGAGTCTAATTCCAAGGGAATCTTTTCTGCCATTTTCCTCCGATGATAGACTCTTCCAATTTTTGGGTTAGCCTCAACCTGTTCTCCTTCTCCTAATTTGAGCTTTGACCTAGTTAGCATTCAACAATCCAGCACAAGCTTGTCTATCCTTAGGAAACCTGAAGCTCTGATACCACTTGATCTGGAATTAAGATCTTAGAAAATTAATAAGGTATTACAAACTCATGTGCATGGATTTGCCTATTTTACTTTGTGCAATGGATCGATAATATTGTGAAATACATAGACAATTAAGCAGTTAAAGAACATAATAGACAAACACACATAAACACAGCAAGTTTAATAAGGAGTTCACCCAAAACTCCTGGGCTACATCTCTTGGTCCAACCTTAAGTGGTGACCCCTCTATTATGTCTTTAGAAGTAGAGTTTTTACAAAAGTGAGCTCAATTTGAGTCTCACACAACAGATACTTGGATCCCCCAAGTCTTTCTGAGTGCATGGACTCTGCTTACTAACTCTCTATCGTTGTTTTCTCTCTGTCTCAACACTGTTTCCCTTCTGTCTCTTTCAATTTGTGGCTTTAAAGCCAATCAGCGATGTCTATTCGTTTCCCCTTCCTGGGCTCCTTGACTCCCAACCTCTGTCTGCTCAAATCCCCCCACTGAGAGTTAGCAATCATTGCTAAATGCCTTCAGGGATGGTGGCCACCTGTTCTATAACGGAATAGTCCATCGATGCCTTTAAAATCCCAAAAATGCTCATTCTCTGTTTACACACAGAAATACAAGTAAAACTGTGAAAATTCACTAATATGTCGTTTATCGAATTTGAAATATTATAAATTCCACCTTATAACTCCTATCGGGTCTGCCTTTATATCGCTTATCGCATCTCCACTATTGATCTGAGAGATCTAGATCCAACGACTGAGGTTCATTTTGAGCGGCTCATGCGTACGAGAGTTAACCACCTGAAAAGGGTAGCTTTCTCTCTCCGAGGCCTAGCCACATGGCAGCTAGTGTATGGGCTCGAGTGGAGCCCAGCCAAAACCACTTACCGCCTACGGCTCACCCAAAATCCCGCTTATTTTGTGATTTACCTTTGTATTTTAAAAATACATTAAAACATGGAAATCCTACAGAATGGCTCATATCGGACTTGAAATAATATACAACATCATTAATAAACCCTTTTAGGTGCGGTTTCATTGCATCAGTGCTTTATCCTTTCTATTTCGTTTATTTAACGAAAACGTGAAATACAAAGGAAAACCTTGTTTTCCGGATCTCAAAATATATCAAATATTGTTCATAATTTTATCGGGTCCGACTATCATAGTCACAGTTGTTATCGGCCCCGCTCCTTTGCACATCTCCGATGCGATATTGCAATATCGCGATCGCATGTTGCCGATCCTTTGTGCCCATAAATCAACGGCTCTCATTTGATCGCGTTAATCGTTGTCGCGCTTCCTATATAGCTGCCTCCTATAGCCTCTGATAGCCTTCACTGATTGCGATATGCCGATCGGATTTGGACCGTTGATTGGCTAGATCCGACAGCGCTCATGCAAAATAGTTTTAAACCGTTGATACTCTATTTTTCCACTATTTCTTCATGTTTTTCGCTCCTAATAGTGTTATCCGCCTTTTTTAAAGGTTTTCTCCTTGCGATAGTTTTTAACTATATGAATACTTAGAGAGTTTTTAGGATCCACTTTGGATCACCTTGATTCTCAGGTTGAGGCCATCCATTACAAGAATAAAAGCTAAAGGTGATAAAGAATAGCCCTGTCTGAGTCCTTTCCAACCCGGAAGAAGGAAGTGGGGGTGCTATTTATCAAAACATCATAGCAAACAGTAGTGATGCAAGCCATGATCCATTCCACATTTTTTGCATGTTGTCTGATCTTATGGATAATTAGGCGGATATATGACCAATCCACACAGTCATATGCCTTATGTACTATTTTCATCACCACTGCCTCTTTCTTCTTTGAGTGGATAGTGTGGATTCTCTCTAGTGCCGAAGCAATTGCATTATGTATCTAGAAGTCGCTTAAAAAACCAAATTTCTCTCTAGCAATTGTGAAAATTTGGAGACCCAAATCCCCTACTGTAGCAATCTGACATTATTTCTCCTACTTCCTAATTATATTACAAGTTATTTATAGTATTAAATAGTAAACATTGAAATAAATACAATTGTAGCCTTCACAACATAAATAATATGCGAAAAACAAGAACTGAGCAAGAAGAAATAACACACAAGTGACACCGTTCTTTTTGGACAAATATTCTTGAAAAAACCCAATGTGGGAAAACCTTTGCAGTAGATGAGGGCTTGAATTATTATGTATTAATTTCTGAGTACAATTCTTTGGATTCCCAAACTAACAATCCTATACAAAGATCTAACTAGACATAAAGATAGTGAAATGATCTCACCCTGTCACTGGGAAATCCGACACTGATCTACACTGGAGATGAGCCTTTATGTTGTCTCTATGCAATCTCTATGTCATACTACATCACACCCATGTAGTTGTTGTGTCATTGTTGCTGGGACTGCATCACACCTCCTCTCGATCCTCTGTTCGCTAGAAACTTTAGCCCTCAGGCCTCTCGGTCTCACACCCCAACTCTGGCACTAGATCCCAACTATCCCCCAGTAGAAATACAGACTCCCTATGAATCTCTATGCTCACATAACATAGCTCTGAAATGCCTCTGTGTGGCCCAGCACTGCCTCTCCAGAATACTCTATGTCCTCTCTGCCTTGCACTCTCCGGATCAGGAAAACTTGCTCCAGAAAATTATCCCTACCACTCACTACAAGGAATCTCCTCAATCACCTTCTTCGGCAACTGTTGCACTACTCTCTTAAGAAAATCGATCTCTGATCTCTCACCTGATGTGTTTTCCAAATGCCCATCAAGCCTCTTCTTATAATCCTCTCGTTGATCAATAAACGGCTCATATTAGATTCTAATCAATGGCTCAAATCATTTTGACTTGATCCTCATCTTCTTATAGAATTTTTCACCCCCGCTTTCATTAATAACCTTTAATTTTTTTAAAATTCCGAAGTTTAGACTTAGGCATCCATTAAAAATAATTAATTATTTTAATAAAACTATCTTCGAGTGGAATTTCCAAAAATGATTTCTAGGTATTCTGGAATACATGTGTCCTAGCCTCCCTACAAATTTTGAGGCTTAGAGCACATCTGATACTACCAGAAATAAAAACTCCCTCTTAGCGATGAATGTGCTCTAGTAATGCAACCTGCTGAAGCATCACCCTGACTCTATAACATATCCCTCTGTGTTGTTGATGTCTGACATCATTGCCCACCCACTACTACGCAAATGTTGCATCCATGCTATTGTTGACTCTACATGTTGTTTCCAACTACATCTGCACTACAACTCTGCTCCAACTATTGTTGTTTCCTTCTGCAACAACTACAATGGAAAAAGATCCAAAAAATTGAACCAACTGTGTTCAGTATGATGCATCCGTCGTCCAAGTTTTTATTGTTTCTAGCCTTTGCACTGTCACTGAAGTCTCTACGTTGTTGCTAACTCTACTCTATGCCAATTGCACTGCTGCCAACACTAGCTTTGCGATGCTCGATATCTGACTACTACTAGCCACTTCATCTGTCACTCTAGCACCTGACTGCACCACTTGACATTGGTCCATTCTACTACTGTTGACTATGGACTACCATAGCAAGAGGTCTTGATCTAAAAGGTGAACTCCTCAAGGATCCTGCCAATTTGTGTTTCTTTCGAACTACAGTACTAGATCACCCTGCCTCTCCCCTAGAGGTATCTGGGAAATCATGGAAAACTCCTCCTCATCAATCTTTTTGATTGCAACTTGCGGATCATGTTTCTTGTCCTTGTCCCTCTTCTTGAGAGGACATTGTGTAGTCTAGTGACCAAATTCACCAAACCAAAAACATTTGAACTTTGAAACGTCCTTCTTCCGCCTCCGCTACTCCTATTGCCCCCTTGATGCAAGGGTTGCATTCTCCTCCTCCTCCTTGGGCTTCGTCCCACTGTTGCTACTGCCATCAAGTTTTCACTTGACTAAGTCTCGCCTCATCTCTTCATGTTGAAAAGAGGCCCACATCCCTTCCCAATTTAGCAATTTCTCTCTCCCCAGAATACTCTGGATAAATACTTTCCATTATTTTGAGATTAAATTCAGGGCCAACCTCATCATCTCTGTAGGATGAGGTGATGACCCTACAATTGCCAACTGATCTCAGACTTCCTGAAGCTTCGATAGGAACATATTAATGTGTTCCCGCTTCTGCATCCTCGCAGATCTCATTTTCTCCTCCAAGTACATCTTCCACTGCTCGGAAGATCCTTGATACAATGTATCCAAGGCATCCCACATCTCTTTGGTCATCCCTTTTCTAGCAATTTGACATACAACGTGAGCCCTCACTCTGTCAAGGATCAACCACTTGGCCTTTGCCATCTTAGCCTTGTACTTCTTGAGCAGATTTTTATCGGTAGATTCAGCTACCACATTATCAACATAGGATTTGAGATCATGTTCATCTAGAAGGCAGGAGATCCTAGCCTTCCAAATCGCATAGTTGGATGCTATGTCCAATAGATCTTCATCTCTCAGCCCCTTAGCTACCATCTCTTCCAACAAAAAGTCAAATTTCTCCCTCTCTCCTCTGTGTAGTTGTTAGGCTCATCTATGCACTCCCTGCTGGAATTAGTAGATCTGCTCCTCGCTAATGTTGTTCAACAACTGATAAATAGAATTCCCTGGCTCAGAATTCACTAAGGAAGAAATTCCCTCAAAAGGTGTCTTATTCCTTCTTCTGGCATTTTTCTGCCTCAACAACTGCTGCAGAAAATTGCATCTCACCTAAAGACTGCTTAGCGCTGGATCTGCTCCTGCGTTGCTCCCTTAGCCACTGACAAATCATGAACTAGAAATCTTACCTCTTTGTCAACTCACTCAGAGAGAGATTTTCTTCGAGAATCTTTCTCTCCTGGCTTGGACTGTGCAATCCCTCTGGGGATTAGATATGTTGCCTACGCAACACTTCAATCTTCCTCCTTCTCCTCAAAGTTGGGTTCTTCTGGTATGCTCTCTTGCTTCACCTGTGCTCTGGTACCAAGTGAAAATCTAGTGACCCAAATCCCGTACTACAACAATCTGATGTTATTTCTCCTACTTGCTAATTCTCTTACAAGTTATTTATAGTATTACACTGTAAACATTGAAATAAATGCAACTACAGCCTTCACAACGTAAATAATATGTGGAAACAAGAACTGAGCAAGAAAAAATAACACACATAAGTGACATCATTATTTTTGGAAAAATGTCCCTGGAAAAACCCAATGTGGGAAAATCGGTGCAGCAGCTGAGGGTTTGAATTATTATGCAGTGATTTTTTAGTACAATTCTTCGGATGCCCAAACTGGAAATCCTATATAGAAATCTAACATGTTGATGTGTCACCCTGACTCTGTAACATCTACCTTTGCATTGTTGATGTCTAACATCACTGCCCACCAGCTACTGCGCAAATGTTGCATATGTGTAGTTGTTGACTTTGCATGTTGCTGCCAACTACATCTGCACTACAACTCTGCTCCAACTGTTGCTAATACCTTCTGCAACAACTACAATGGAAAAACATTCAAAATTTTGAACCAACTGTGCTCAGTATGATGCATCAGTCGTCTGAGTTCTGATTGTTGCTAGCCTTTGTGTTGTCACTGAAGTCTCTACGTTGTTGCTAACTCTGCTCTATGCCAGCTGCACTGCTATCAACACTAGCTTTGCACTACTCAGTATATAACTGCTACTAGCCACTGCATCTGTCACTCTGGAACCTAACTACACAACTTGACACTGGTCCATTCTTCTGCTACTGATTATGGGCTCCTGTACAAGGTCTTGATCCAAGAGGTGGACTCCTCAAGCATCCTGCCCATCCGTGGTTCTTTCGAACTACAGTACTAAATCACCCCACCTCTCCCCTGGAGATATTTGGGCAATCATGGAAAACTCCTCCTCCTCAATATTTGTGGTTGCAGCCTACGGATCATGTTTCTCGTCCTTGTCCTTCTTCTTGAGAGGACACTGCATAGCATAGTGACCAAATTCACCACACCAGAAAAATTTGATCTTCGAAATGTCCTTCTTTTGCTTCCACTGCCCCTGCTTCCCATTTGATGCAAGGGATGCATTCTCCTCCTCCTCCTTCAGCTTCATCCCACTACTATTGCTGCCATCACGTTTCACTTGGCTAAGTCTTGCTTTTTCTCTTCATGTTGAAGAGAAACCCACATCCCTTCCCAATCCGGCAATTTCTCTCTACCCAGGATACTCTGGAAAAATACTTGCATGTTTCTTCTGAGACTGAATTCAAGACCAACCTCACCATCTATGTAGGCTAAGGTGATGACCCTAATCTCTGACTTCCTAAAGCTTCGATAGGAACAGATCAATGCATTCCCCCTTCTGCATCCTTGCAAATCTCATTTTCTCCTCCAAGTACATTTTTCGTTGCTCGAAAGATCCTTGATACAACGTAGCCAAGACATCCTACATCACTTTGCCCATCCCTTTGCTAGCAATGTGGCATACAGTGTGATCCCCCACTCCATCAAGGATCAATCACTTGGCCTTCTCCATCTCAGCCTTATACTTCTTGAGCAGATATGCATGGTAGGTTCAGCTACCAGATTGTCGATATAGGCTTTGAGATCATGCTCATCTAGAAGGTGGGAGATCCTAGCCTTCCAAATCACATAGTTGGATGCTTGTTCCAGTCGATCTTGATCTCTCATCCCATTATATGCCATCTCTGCCAAGAAAAATTCGAATTTCTCCCTTTCTCCTCTGCTCAGTTGCTAGGTTGGTCTACACACTCCCTGTTGGAGTTAGTAGATCAGCTCCTCACTACTACTACTCAGCGAGAGAAAAATAGAATTCCTTGGCTCGAAATTCACTGCGGAAGAAATTCCCTCAAAAGGCGTCGTATTCCTTCTTCTAGCATTGTTGTGCCCAAGCAATAGATGCAAAAAAATGTGTCTCACCTGAATCCTGCTCAGCGTTGGATCTTATGTTGCATTGCTCCCTCTGACACTAAAAAATCACGAACTAGAAATCTTACCTCTTTGTCAACTCATTCAGAGAGAGATATTCCTCGAGAATCTTGCCCTCCTAGCTTGGACTGTGCAATCCCATTGGGGATTTGATCTGTTGCCTATGCAACCCTCCTTCTCTTCAATGATGGGCTCTTTCGGTCTTCTCTCTTGCTTCACATGTGCTCTGATACCATGTGAAAATCTGGTGACCCAAATCCCCTACTGTAGCAATCTGATGTTATTTCTCCTACTTGCTAATTCTCTTTTAAGTTATTTATAGTATTACATAGTAAATATCGAAATAAACACAACTACAGCCTTCACAATATAAATAATGTACGGAAACAATAACTGAGCAAGAAGAAATAACGCACACAAGTGACACCATTGTTTTTGGACAAATGTCCCCAGAAAAACCCAATGTGATAAAATCGGTGCAGGAGCTGAGCATTTGAATTATTATGCAGTAATTTCTGAGTACAATTCTTCAGATGCCCAAACTAGCAATACTATACAAAGATCTAACTGGAGAAAAAGATAGTGAGATGATCTCACCTTGTTATGGGGAAATCTGGCACTGATTTGCGTTGTCTCTATGTAGTCTCTACATAGTACTGTGTCACACCCACGCTGTTATTGCATCACTGTTATTGGGACTGTGCTACACCTCGTCTCGATCCTCTGCTCACTGGAAACTTCGGCACTCTGGCCTCCCGGTGTCACACCCCATCTCTGATACTAGATCTCAATTGTTCCCCAGCAGAAATACAGAATCCCTCTGAAGCTTTGTGCTGCCACAGCGTAGCTCTACGATACCTCTACGTAAAATTAGAGAAGAATAAAGTTATCGTTGATGAACTAAGTATTTTGGAAATTATTTAAGGGCATTGTTGAAGGTAATATTGAAGATATTATCAGGACTTGTTGCATAATATAATGGAAGTCGTGAAGTAATAGTCGTACCCATCTTAAAAATTGAAGCAGAGGGTTGGAGCCCTAGAGGTTGGAGCCTCCAAAATATAAGGTGGGAGACTTGTGGAAGATAGGGTTGGAGCCCTAGAGGATTGGAGTCCTCACAAGGTTAGAGCTCTGGTAAAGATTAGGTTGGACCCTGGTCTGAAGAATGGAGCCTTCATCTAGGGTTGAATCCCTAAAGAAATTATAAGAGTATTTGTACAAATTATTATTGTAAAAGAGGATTGGAGTCCTTGTTATTTTTTATAATATATTTTTTTTTTTTAATGTACATTTTGTGTTTTGGGTTTATTAAGTGATCTTAAATGGAATAAAATAACAATTGTAAAATAAATACCAATTCACCCCCCTTCTTAGTATTTCCAACATATTATAAATGGAACTCAAACTTAGATGGAGATTTGAAGCAAATATGGATAGCATAAGCTTGGAATAAAAATTGAATTAAACAGAGCATAAATAACCATATCATAGAAGGGAAGAATATCTTCATTAAATTAATGTCTCTCTTTAGAGAACACACAGAAAACCACATTTGCAAAACTCACACACTCACATTCTCAAAACCCTTTCCTTGAGCTACAAATCTTTCTTTTAATACAAAGGAATAATCAGTTTAGATCCACTAATTGTGGATATAAATCCTAAATCTAGAAAATATCCAAATAACAAAATGTTTACAATATCTCTCAAAATTAGCTACAACAATTTTCTATTTTATGCAAATACATAACAACTCTAACTAAATACTAATTCTCTTAATTATATAAAACAATTAAAATAAATTCAAGAAACCCACTTCCTGTAGTAAATGAATTTTTTATCATCACGATTAAAAAGAATTTATTGATGGTGATTCTCCTACATCAGACTAGGGGGGGGAAGAAATTCTTCATAATTGTTTCCATAGTAATATCATAACTTGGAATCTATGTTTGTGTCATCCAAGTAGAATATTCAATTGGATGATTTTTCCATTTGACTAAATATTGGTAATATTCTTTGCCTCTGGTTCGTTTCATCAATTTTTGATCCAACGCTACTTCAATCTCCTTTGGGATTGCTTTTGGAAGTTGCATTTCCCATCCACGAGTTTGATTTTCAAAACTAATAGTGGCATCATTCGGAGTATTGTCTTCTCCTTTGAAAGGATATAAATTAGCTACATTGAGATACGCGAAATGCAAATCTTGAGGGAGTTCTATTTCATATGCATTGGAGTAAAATCTCCTTAAGATTTTACAAGGACCAATATTTTTCATTTTGAGTTTATTTTATGTTTTTTCTAAAAATGTTCCCTTTCTCATATGTACCATGACTAAGTCACCAATCTAAAATTCTTGTTGTCTCCTCTTCATGTCCACTTGTTTATATTTGTTGCTACTTTCTTGTATTTGTCGCTTCCCCCTTTCTTGTAACTCTTGCATACTAATTGCAAAATATTCTCCTGCTACACTTTTAAATTCTTGATTACCCAAATTTCCTAATTCATATACACCTCTAGGATGCATTCCATATAAAATTTGAAATGGGCTCATAATTGTACTCCTATTGCCTGAATAATTATAAGTGAATGTAGCTTGGGTGAGCATTTGATCCCATTGTTTAAGACGATCACTTACCAAACTCAGAAAATTTCCCAAACTTTGATTTCCCACTTCTTTTTTACCATCAATCTATGGGTGATATGTTGAACTAAAATTTAAATTCGGTACCCCTATCTGACACAATACTAGGAGCCAATCCATGTAGTCTCACAATTTCTTTGAATAAAAAATCCACATTAGTTGCATCAGTGGTTTTGGTACAACGAATAAAATGTGCCATTTTTTAAAATTTGTCTACAATAACAAAAATAGAGTCATTATCTTGCTAAGTTTGAGGCAATCCTAAAATGAAGTCCATGTTGATTGAATCCCAAGGCCTGTTGGGAATGGGTAATGACTGATATAACCTAATATTTTTTCCACTGACAAATCTTGCACCTTTCCATAAATATTTTCACATTAGCTTGCACATCTGGCCAATAATAAAATAAATTTAATGTGGTAAATGTTTTATCAGCTATAAAAATCCTCCACTGTTGTATTAAATTATTTCTCATGGAGAATTTTGGAATACAAAGTTGGTTTTTTTTAATAATAAACCATTTTAGATCATCTAATTGGACCATTGTGTTGTATTTGTGTTCATGTGATTTTTACATGTTGCATATACTTCCTTGAAATCAACATCTTTCTTGTACATTTCTCTGAGTTTATCAAATCCTATAACATGAAACTGAAATTCCTATAGAAATAAATTAATTCAGCTTAATGTGTTTGCCACTTTATTTGAAGAACCACTGGTGTGCTTGATTACAAAAGAAAACTTTTGTAAAAACTCCACCCATTTAGCATGTCTCTGGCCAAGTTTTAGCTAATTGTTTATAAATTGTAATGCATGATTGTCAGTGAATAAAATAAACTCCTTTTGTTGAAAAGTGTGCAACAAGAAATGATAAAAATAGAAGTGCTAAAAATAGTAGTTTCGGTACTAGTGCTAGATTGGGCAACAGGGAATGAAAAATGGAAGTGCTAAAAATAGAAGTTCTATTTTTAGTAGTTCAAGATGGATTCTTATTTTAGTCAGTCCCTGGACTAACATAGGAAGTAAAATTCAAATTTGATATAAAAGTAGTTTGGAAATTAATTAATTAATTAATTCATCTTGAGTTAATTACTTAAGGAAAATTAAACTTGAAGTCTATGTGAGGACATGGAACAGTTTCTCCATTAATTGAGGAATTTAATCTTCAGTTAAAGAGATAAGAGTGAGTAGTAATATTGAGTTGTAATCATTTGACTTAGTTTAACTTAGTCAAGTCCAGTTAGATTAATTTAACAATTTATTAATTTAATGAGAGTTCAGTTAGTTAATGCTTGCATGCATGTAACTATTGTATTTCAGATAACTAAGTATTCACTCATGGATAACTCATGCATGTCAATTGAGTTAGAGATCCAGTTGAGATCAGATGGAGGGACAATGTACTATCAGTTGCTAGGATATTCCTTGGTGAATATTCCTTGCATGCAGAAGGAATATCATTCCTTATGGATTGCGCAGTTGGAAATGAGGTTATAGTGAGTGTGATGAGGCCAATTCACACATGTGATATCATTGGACCCCAATCAAAACTACGCAAGGAAATAGGAGGCTTGGAGGGCTTGAGGAAGATATATTCTATGTCTATTGAGCCTGTGAGCAGTATTGTTTGAGTGCAGAGAGATCATGATAGCTTGAGAGCTAATTCTTTTTGTAACTTGAACAAGATTTTGACTTGTATGATAATATAGAGTTGGGGTTTTAGGCTGGTGATTTCCCGAGTGATATATCTTTTGTGTTATGGTTGATTGCTTCTCATTCTCAGTTATATATGTTCATGCTTGATGTTGCTCATGTTCGATTAAGCTTCCGCTCAATTGTTGTAGAAGTAGATCAAGTGTTTTGCTTTAGTACATTGCATTACCAGGCGATCTACAGTGGGAAATTTCTACATGGTATCAGAGCCAAGTTGATCAAGGCAGAAAAGTATACAAGCAAGAGAAGTACGAAGTTTAGTTTTTGAATATTGAATTGAGTTCTTATCACATCTATTTCACCAATGGCATTCAGTGGTTTAAGACTTGAATATGCCCTTGATGGCAGTTTGAATTATATAGCCTGGAAGGATCGCATGGAGGTAGTATTAGAAGGTAACGATCTAAAGGACTTCATTGATCAAGAAGTCTGGAAGCCAACTAATGCTACTCAACTGGTGGAATGGAAAAAGTGTGTGGCTAGAGCAAGGAGAATCATCTTGGAGGGAGTTCGAGATCACATTGTCTCGAGCCTCCATGGGAAGGAGACTCTGTTTTCAATGTGGAAAACATTGAAAGATCTTTATTAGAATAAGAGCGATTAGAGGAAGCTGGGGCTAAAGGACAAACTTCTCAAGATCAAGTGCGAAAAGGGTGACACAATCTCTACATTCCTGAACAAGCTCACCACCTGCAGGGATGAGCTTGCAAGTGTAGGGGTTGTGACTGCTAATGACGACATGGTGAGTCTAGCACTCCTCAATCTTCCAAAGAGCTGGCATGGCTACCAGGCCTCAGTTAATGGAAGAGGGAAACTGCCTGTTGGGTCCCTATAATACTAGTGATTACACCATTACTATTGTAGTTATACCCCTTATTAATATTTTTGTGCCCCTATTGCCCCCATATTGTTATTACTGTGCCCCATAGAATCCTCTATTGTTATTTTTGTGCCTTTATATTATTATTGTTAGGCCGGCTAGGTTATATTGTGACTCCTTAGACTCCTATATATAGAAAGGAGGTTTTGTCATTTGAATCATCAAAGAATCATTCATTTGTGTAATGTAAAGGAGGTTTCCCCCTCGAAGATGCTGAATTCTAAGGGTTGATCTATCTTTTCTATCTTTTAGTGACTGGATTCATAACATTTGGTATCAGAGCTTTGGATTATAGGGTTTTGTTGCTCCAAATAGGTCATCATGGAATTTTCGCTATAATTTTTTTTCCGCAACGTTTCAGAAGTGAAAAAAAAACC